>JAYEPQ010000007.1:31517770-31790270 GCA_036321105.1 Dracaena cambodiana
TCCAGACGTACTCAAAAAAATTCTTTTGGCAATTCAAGTTACGCGCGAGAGTCTTGAAGCCTTGAGACCAAGGAGAGAAACCGTTGGCCAGATCTCTCCCACGCAAGAGTCCAAATTTCTTTCAAGATCAAAAGAGAAGAACGAGCTCAAGAAATCTCCACGGCTTACAACTTTCGATGTTGGATCGTCAATGAGGAAATGATCAATTCTCATAGCTTTCTCGATTCCACGATCTTTTGATAAAAGAAAACGACGTGTTCTGTAAGTCCTCTCATCTGTTTTTATTTTCATAAATATTTTTATTATAATCGAAGAAAAAGAGAAATTTTTGTAATTTTTAATTTTTCTCAATGACAATAGAAAGATCTTTGGTTTTCAACAAAAACAGACTGGTGACTACAGTGGGAGAAATCTCCTGTACTACAGAGGATATGGTGATCCAATCTGATGTTAATAAAATTGGAGAAACAATGGAGAAGTTGGTGATCGAGATCTAGGTCGACCCAAAACGTTCAAAATTATATGAACAAAAAGATGACCTGATAGTTTTAGATGACAAGGAGGCGTTGATCCATCAACAACTACTTCGATTTTCAAACTTTGGTTTTCTCGAAACAAACAACGTCCCTTCCAATATTCAGGAAATTTTCCGCGTTCGACGCCAAAGGCCAACCTACCGCGGCATAAAAACGGACTCGAATCTGAAGCCAGAATCGGAGGGTGCGCCGTAGGGCACTCAGAGTCCATTTTGTATGTCAACCTCAAAATCAGCCTAGTACAAATAAAAGTGGATGCCAGACTCAAAATCAGCCTAACCTAAATTAAGTTGGATGCTAGGCTCAAAATCAACCTAGCACAAAGTAAGGAGATACCAAACTAAAACTCAGCCTAGCACCAATCAGCCTGACAAAAATCAGCCTAGCAACTTAGCTTGGTAAAAATTAACTTGGCAAAAATCAGCCTAACCAGCCTAGCACTCCTCACCTTGGCAAAAATTAGCCTAGCCAATATAACATTCCTCAGCTTAGCAAAAAACAGTCTAACAAAAATCAGCTTGGCAAAAATCATCCTAGTCAGCCTACCACTCCTCATCTTGACAAACGTCAGCCTAGCTAACCTAGCACTCCTCAGCCCGGCAAAAATCAGCCTAACACTTTTCAGCCTAGCACAAGATAGCCCGATAAAAATCAGCTTGGTAAAACTCAGCCTCGCACTTTTCAGCCTAGAAAGAATCAGCCTAGTATATATCAGCCTAACACTTTTCAGCCTAACACATATCAGCCTAGTATGAACAAAAACTAGACACTAGTATGGCACAAGTAAACTTGAAAACCAAACTAAGTTTAAGCCAGCACGCAGCTAGATCAGTATGTCAGGCTTGTCTAAGTCAGTACCTCTGTCTATTATCTTGTGATCTAATCCGGCATATCCTTAACAAGTTTCGTTAGGCAGCTTAAACAGTCCAGATTTGGGACATCAATATTGAATAGGAGTTCAAAGTATTTTAAAATTTCCAGAAGAGATAAAGTTTTGAAAACTTTGAAGAGAATCTTGTAGAATGATAAAAAGAGGAGAGTTGGCCCTCGCAGACGCGAGGCCGAAAATGGAAAAAAAAGTTTTTCTCCCTCGCGGGCGCGAGGCTGCGCTCGTGAGGCTTGCGAGTTAAGCAAAGAAAACTTAAAAAAAAGGGGTATTTACTAGTTTGTCTCTCAAATCTTTATATATTATGATTTAGTCACCCAAATATTCATATTTAGGATTTAGTCCCCAAAATCTCCGAAGTTACTATAATTTAGTTCCCCTCCCTAACTTCTTTTAATTTTTAACTTGATATTATCATTTTACCCCTCCTTATTCATTCTTTCTCTTATCCTCTCTTCTGCTTCTTTCTTCTCTCTTCTCCTCCTTTCTTCCTCCTCTCTTCTCATTTTCTTCATTATTCCTCTTTTCTCTTCCTTCTCTCTTCCTCCTCTTTTCTTCATTAGGAAAAGAGAGGAGGAAGAGAGAAGGAGAAAAGAGAAGGAGAAGAGAGGAGGAAGAGAGGAGGAGAAGAGAGGAGGAAAAGAGAGAATGAATAAGAAGGGGTAAAATGGTAATATCAGGTCAAAAATTAAAGAAAGTTAGGGAGGGAGACTAAATTGTAGTAAATTAGAAGATTTGGGAGACTAAATTCTAAATATGAAGATTTGGAGGACTAAATCATAATATATAAAGATTTGAGGGACAAACCAGTAAATATCCAAAAAAAACTAATAATTAGCCTCGCGCGATGAGACTCCGAAGAAGAGAAATATGAGGCTGCACATGAAAAGGGCCAGAAGTATAAGGAAGGAAAGTTTATTCTTGAGGAGTTTAAAGTGACAGGCTCTGATGAAAGCCATTACTTGCTAAGCCATGAAGTTCATGTCGGTGGAAGTGATGCTGATGATGCTTGATTTACTTGGTCAAATTTGATCCTAGCATAATTGTAAATTCCTTCTGTCAATGTTTTTGTCTAATCTCAACTGGATTTAGAAGATTTGTTCTCTTCGATATATGCTAGTTAACTGCTGCATATCAATGATATCATCCCAAATAAATTAGTTTTTCTGCTTTTGGAATTAAAAAATAATAATAATAAAAATAAAAAATAATAAAATAAAAAAGGGGTATCCTTGCCAGTGAGGCCGACAGCCCGTCTCACACAATGAGCCTGGTTTCCGTTGAGTGCAATAAATTTGGGTTCCGCCCTGAACTATTTTGTATATTCTACAATTTCTAATCAGATTTTAATTAATTTTTAGAATAAGACATGATATAACGAATTTTAGAGTAAATCTAATCAAAAATATTCAAATATCTTATCAATGTTACAACAAGATTTTATTTTTATCTACAAGGAAACCTCCACAATAACCTGGAGCCTATAAATGTCCTTCCAGAGGGACTCGAAAAAGATCTTTTGGCAATACGAGTTACGCGCGAGAGCTTTGAAATCTTGAGACCACAAAGAGAAATCTTTGTCCAGATCTCTCTCCCGCGTAAGAGTCCAAACTTCTTTCAGCATCAAAAGAGAAAAACAAGCTCAAGAAATCTCCACCGTCTCCAACTTTTGACGTCGGATCGTCAACGGGAAACGAATCAATTCTCATAACTGCCTCGATCCTATAATCTTCTAATATAAGAGAGTGACGCATTTTATAAGTATTTTCGTCAATTTTTATTTTCTTAAATCTTTTCATTGTAATAGAAGAAAAAGAGAAATTTCTATAATTTTTAATTTTTCTCAATGATAATGGAAAGATTTTCGTTTTTCACCGAAAAACATCTAAGATAGTAAAAAAAATAATGATACAAAGAACTCCCAACAATTACGAGGCCATCAGCGTCAATGCAGATAAATCTTTTTTGCTGGTGCAGTAAGGTTGCCTGTGCCGGCACAATAAAATAAGAAACCAACCCCTGCACTGTAAGGAACCAGCCCCTGCACAACAAAGAACTAGCCTCTTCGGTGCAAAAACTAAAATAGCCTCGCTGATACTAAATTGTAAGGCTATCCTTGTTGATGAAGTAAGATTAGTCTTGAGATAGAGTAAAGTCATCTCCACTGACAAAATAAAATCACTTGCGCTGACAGAGGAAAGTAATCTCCGTCAACGAAAAAAAATCATCTCCACCGACAAAATAAAGTCACCTACAATAGAGAAAAGCATTTTGGGTGACGAAGAAATATCATCTTCCCTGATGGAATAAAATCACCTGCGCCGACTAAGGAAAGTCATCTCCGTCGATGATAGAAAACTATCACTCCCGATGAAACTAACCCATCTTCACCTACGAAGTTATTTCCAAATTTACTAACAAAGAAAAGTCATCTGCACTGACGAAACTAGTCCAATTTCGTAACGAAGGAAAACTCATCACCATTAATGAAGATAGTCTACCCTGCCAATTGGTAGTTAATAAAATCTTTGAAATCATAGGCATGATTTTACAATGATCTCCTAAAATCAAGAGAGTCAGTTATCACTCCCTGGCTAGAAAAGTAACCTACGAAGATAAGAGGGGAAATTAGAGGGAGACAATTAAAATTTTCTGGGTATAAAATAAAAAAATGATACTAGATGCAGGAGACTATTCTGGAGGCTCCCGACTATAAAAGTAAGCCACAGAGAGAGAAAGAAAATAATTAAACAGGAAGCTATCTAAAGTAAGTAATAATCATCACAGGTTTGAAGAAAGGAAACATCGGATCAAACTAACCTTCTCTTATTGTCAGATCATCAACAAGCTAAAAGACAGCTTTGGTTAGATAACTATCAAGTGTATTTTCTAGAAATTTATACTTGTAATTTCTCACGATTGTAAAGAAAAAGTCTTCTCTTTTTTGAAAAAGTAAATGAAGATATTCAAGTTATATGTTATTGATTGCTTGCAATTTTTATCTCAAATTCAAAATCCAGGAAACAAATGGTGTCTGTGTCTGGAGTCTCTCTTCCACTACCGGAGGAGATCGTATTGCAGTCCAGAAATGCGACTCCCAATTCCGGACTCGATTTTGACCAAAGTAAATACTTAAGAGTTTCTCAAATCTCCCCAAAAGTTTCATAACCAAAGCCTTTTGCAACACTAGAAGATTCTGGACCTACTATTGTCGGAGAGTTAACCCTTTTATCAGCACAGTTGACTCAATAGCTATTGACGAGGCTAATCCGTGTGTCAACAGAGCTAATCCTGTAATTGCTGGTAGGCTAAGCCATTGGTCGTTGGAGTTAAATCAATTGCTCCCCTAGTTCAAACTTATCGGAGAGTGGTCTCATCTACAAAAGCAGTTTACCTGCTTCTGGTGCAAAATTTTGTAAATCAAAGTTAGTTAACTCTAACTCTGTAACATAATTGTGGCGAAGCGACAGGCATTGGCGAGGCTACGTTTATCGGTGAAGCAGCATGCATCGGCAAGGCTATTTGTGTCGGCGAAGCTGCATGCATCAGCGAGATTGCATCCTTCGGTGAAGCAAAACTTGTGCTCGGCTACCTCCAAAGACTCATCTAGCGTAGCTATTTCTTCAGCCGACGAAGCTAATCCAGCAGAAAAATGGGCAACCTTTTAAGAGTTCATTTCTCTAGAGGCTACAAGCTTGGAGTCTGTTGGTCTGGGCCGTTACTAATGGAGTCCCATTGCCACAGTGGATTTCGGTCTACGAAAGGGATTCAAAACCGATCTAAATCCATTATGATATAATATAAATATAGGGGTTGTGTGGCTAGGGTTTGGATTAGGCCGAAAAGAAAAGGAGAAAAAGTGGCGGCTCTCAAACAAAAAAAAAAAAAAAAAAAAAAAAAAAGAGTAGTTTTCTTGTACAACAAGAGCAAAGAATAAATTATTTGTGATTGTAGCAAATAATTGAGGCTGTAGCAAATAATTGAGGTGGTTGGGCTCTGTTTTTTCTGCTTTCGGCTGAAGCAAGGCAGGAAAAGAGGCAGTTGTAGTAGAGGTATTGCTGCCGCTGTTGTTGAGGGCTGCCGTTGCTACTGTTGAAGGTTGCCGCTGTTGTTGCTTTTGTTATTGTTGCAGCCGAAGGAAACATAACAGAGGAAAATCACTGTAATAAGGAGGTTGATGTTTGATCTTAATTCTTGTGTGATTTTATTGCAAATTCTCTTATGGTTGAGAAATAGGGTGCTGTAATCTCTTTTGATATAGTGAAAGTTTTCGATCGTGTTCTCGCGGACGTAGGTATATTGCTGAACCACGTTAAAATCTGCGTGTTATCTGTCTCTGCTATTTTTCTCTTCGGTTAACTATTTGATTCCGCTGATTGTTGCATTAGTATTATTCTACTATTTTTGCTAACATGGACAACACTTTACCACTTAACATGACTGGCTGCAGAGAACAAGATGGTAACCTGAAAAAACTGAGGATTGATACACTGGGGGGGTTAACACATCTACCAATAACAAAGACTACCCAAATCCTGATTATACTCATGCTCTGAAAGTGCTCGTAGTCGGAAAAAATTGTGTTTATAAAGAAACTCAAATCAGAGCTCAAATGATGGGGCCAACGATAACATTAAACTATGACTCACTTACCAATTCCCATTATGAGTTGCCATCAAATAATAATGAACCAACTCTGCCTGCACATCAACAGTAACTCAAGAGCAAAGCCTTGAGCAAAGTCGAGGCTCACTCTTGGAAGGAGCACATGCAGCTTGCAGAGATTATTGAAAATTCAGCAAATCTATCCGAAGTTTTCTAATCATATAGTAACACGAGTAACTCATTTGAGTACGAACTTATAGATAAGGAAGAATCTAAGATAAAGATCACATGCATGGGTGGCGATACCGTTTGATTATACTTCATCAACTTCTAATCAACAGAAGACCTCATCTAAAAAAAAGGGCTATTCTAGAAATAAACTCGAGGTTGCATACCATATCAAGGAAGAATATTGGAATGATTTAGAATATATCACTTCTGTCATCTCTAAGAATTTATCGAGTTAAAATTAAATTTCTGACAACAAAATTTACTTTCCCAATAGAGCAGGAGTCATACATCAACTTGTCATATTAATATTAAATTTCTGACAAGATTATGTTTCTAAATCCATACTAGTCCAAAGTCTTAACGACTTAGGATAAAATCTGATATCGATATGGCATAAGATAGAGAAATATTTTGGCTTTTAAGTACAAGGAAAATTCTTGGCAAATTATCATGTTGAAAGAAATAACATAGTTATCTGGCTCAAACAGTTGCCGGTGAAGGTAAAAACAAATCCGTTTATAGCAAGGTTTTGCTAAAAATTCTATACTTCCCCAATAGAGCAGTATCTATCCCCAATAAGGTTCAATAAATCTCTCCATGTTAAGTTAAAATCAACCTCTAACAATAAGATAGTATCTCCAAAGAAACTAATCCAGTATCTTATTAGATCCCTATCTATCTCTAATAATAAAACTTTCATTTTCACTTACTTTCCAGCAACATTAGTAATCTTTCAATATTCTTGGTCATTCCAACTCTCATGAGAGTGGTTCTGGATATTGTACTATCAACGCTCTCTATCTTTGGAGAAAAGAGTTGACTGATTCATTTTGTGTTTGCTTAGTAGCACACATCTCGCCAGTGGTGGATATCTCGTTCTCATCGGAAAGAAAGAATGCATAAGGAATCTCATCCGCCCACGAAATCACATTAAAATTATATATTTGACAATAAAATTCAAAATCAAATCGATCTCACAAGTATGATCAAACCTAACCAAATCACTTGTCATCCTTCGACAAAAAAAAACCAATTTTAATTTCTTAAGTTAGTACCAAACCTTTGATGATCCAAAATCAAAATCAACCTAATATCATAGCTTCGATGACTGAAAATTATCTCCCACAATGTTATATTTTCCACTCTATCAAATTAAATTATACTTCTAATAGCTTCCTTTGTTTCATTGAGTTGAACAATAACTTTTGATGAACTAATTTTTGATATATTATATGCAACAAGTACCTCTGAAAATCAAATTAGTTTTACCTTACGTTCAATTGTAAATCACTTTTAAGTTTTCTTTGTTTCAATACTTTCAACATTATACTTTTGTTGAATCGATCCCATATCACTACGTTAAAACGTTGCACATCTAGTAAATTATTTGACATATATTTTAATACCACTAAATAACTAGTTTTCCAAATTAGTATATCCCGTTTTGGTAGTATCAACCTGCGGGGTCCCAAGTATTGACATATGGAAATGGTATAATTGTTTTTTTTTTTTTTTTTTGAAAAGCATGGATTTTTTTGTGACAAAATTTTTTTCTTGTAAAGAGTAGGTCAATAAATAATTTTTTCCAGCAAAAGAGAGTTACAGTGGTTGTACAAAAAAATCTTTCATGCAAAGCCAATGTTAGAGAGAGTCTTAAAAACAAAGTAAATATACTAAATTATTTTATACAAGACAACAGAGTTAGCATAGCTCTAGCCTTAACTTGCAGTATTTTATGCCAAGTTTCATTAATTCCTGAAAAGTTCCTTCCAAAATCCAAGAAAGAAATTAAAATAAGAAAAGGTAAAAATTCCCTAAAATTAGAGTGCCTGGAAAATCATATTAAAAGTAAATTTCTCAAAGTATAAGATTTGCAAAAAATAAAAGAGCCATAAAATAGGTATGTGGAGTAGTCATGAGCCATAAAAGAGCCATTAAAATTAGTTTCTTTGTGATTTTCATTCTATTAGATCTGAATCTGTGCAACCTGCAATCTCATATCTGCATCTTGATGAAAGTCTGTGCAAACTAACTTTGGGTTTTTAATTTGTAGAGTGTATTATGATCACCACTAACTCGAGAAAAGTGTGAGTTAATGCTGTTAGAAAGTCAACCTATATCACTCGCTTGAGTTTCTCACTATTTAACTCGCAACCTTTGCGGCATGTGTAAATCTCATATAAAATATAAAAGAAGGAAATTTAAACTAGAGTAGAGAGCCTTTATCCACATGAATTATTTCTTTGGAGACTGAAGCCTTAACCCAAATAGGTTAAAATAGAAGAGAATTGTTTAAAAGAAAATTTTTAGTGGTGTTTGGAAAAAAGTTTTGAAGTGATTCAGAGTTAAAACATTCGCATTATGAAAAAACAGTAAAATCAATCTTTCTATCATTAAATCTAAATAATCCAAGATAATCACATATTTTTAAAAATAGTAAAAAATATGATGAAAGAGTTTAGAGAAGCTTTGCTGGACTGGAAGAAACTATAGCGAAGATTGGAAGTTATTGGATTAAAAAATCGGAGCCCTGGAATGCCCAAATAGCTGCCGAAAATATCATATAGTTGCCATTTGATCGTTGGGTTTGGCACCAAAACTTTTGTAAATGACTATAGAATATAGGGAGATTAAATAATTTTGGTGTATTGAAGAATAGGGGATGGACGAATATTTATATGCGAAAAAAGTCTTATTTTGGATAAAATTTCCTAGATTGACTATCATAGACTGTCTAGAGAGTCTGAGCGACCTATGATAGGTTGTTTGGAAGTTCAGCCACGTGGGGATCCTTGGATATAGATAAAGCTGAATTGGGTTTCTTGAGCTAAAAATTGAGCATCGGTCTTTTTAGTTTGGATTTGGTTTATCATAAAATAAGGAGAAAATATTCAAATCAAATAACGAGAGATTTGATAGATCAACTCATATTATCTAGAATCGAGGCAAATTAGATCAAATTATTGTGGATAAGATTGATCATGGCCGAGTTGATCGTGGCCACTTATTTCGTTCAAAAACTTTGAACGACCAAAACTATCTCATTCAGAATACAAATGAGGCAAATAAATATGCCAAATTGAAGATCTAAACAAGACAAAGCCAATGAAATAAATAGATTGCAAACTGGAGTTGAGCCTGATCATAAGGGATCTTTTATGGATGACCTATATCATGTTTTGGACAACCTATTATAGACCATCCAAAAACTTAGTGCTCGAAGAGCCCAGAAAAAGGTCATTGAACTAATTCTAAGAAACTTTGTCAAAAGAACCGACTTAATTTGAGCTTGTTTGAGGCTCGTCAAAGGGTTTGACTACAAATTACATGATTGAATGATTAAAAATTCAAGAGTAACTTGTTTAGATCATATCTTGCTCTTATGGAGTCAGAATAAAATGTGTGATAGGTTAATTTTGCGATATTCAGACTAATGAGTCTAGTGATGGAATTAAATTGGAGCAATTCAACTTTTATCAGAATATCGTAGTCCAAATATGAAAATCGACAAGGATTTCAATGATCGTCAATGGGACATGAGTGGAATTAAGAAAATGAAAAGAACGAATGAGATTGCCTATCGAATGCCTATCGAATGAAATGTAGAGTATCAAAATCAAGAAAAACTTGAGATCTTGCGATCATGAAATAACCGCAAAAACCTATATCAATAGCCGCTCTCGTAACATTTGACTGATATGCATTTGGGAACCTTCAGAATACAATCCAGTATAATTTGTAATTTGGTTCTTGCCAAAACAAATGTATGTGTTCAATTTTGACTGTATGGTCAAGTTTTTGTTGTTAAGCTCAACTTCTTTATACATTTGGATCACTTCTCGCTTAGGGAGGAGTCATGAATTTAAATCAAGACTAGAGGCTAGTTCTGATGTAACGCCCCATTTTCCGGAGGGATACGAAAACGGAGTGCGTTACTGGCGGGTACGTGTAAATCGACGTGCACGAGACCTATAAGTATATAAAAGAAGAAATAAATGGAACTGAATACTAGTCATCAACCAGGATCTTGGAAGTTAGTTTACTGTTATATAAAAGAGAAGATATACATGTCTAACATAAGAAAAAACAAGTACAATACTGATATAAAAGTTGGAAATAAAGTCCCAAAGGGGTGATATATACCAAACTAAAAATACAAAAGCAGATGCCTATAAATCTACTGCTACTCAACATGCTCTAGAAAGTACGGATCGTGCAATGGCGGATCATCGCTCACATCTTCAGTACCTGAGCGTGTGGGGAGCTCAGGGTCAAACTCGACAAGTAAAATAATAAAAAGTACGGAGCGTGTAATATAAACAAATATGTTAGATATGAGTATGGATATGAAAGTATGCGCATGTGTGAAAAATATTAAATGATCAAGTAATGATATCAAGGAAGAATATACATGCATATCAAGTCTAAATTAATATCTTATTTTAGTTAATATTTTGAACTGAATGGTGAAGAAATATACTCTTATCGTAGGGAGCATGCAATATGCACTAACAAGTAAAATATGACTTGATGTAAAAAGCATATGCACATGTATAGAAAACAGTAATGATTAAGTAGCAATATCAAGTAGGGATATACATGCATATTAAGTCTAACTTAATATCATATTTTATTTTATATTTGAACTAACTGGTGAAGAAATAAACCTGTATCATAGGGAGTGTGCAATATACACTAACAAGTAAAATATGAATTGATGTAAAAATCATATGCACATGTATGTGAAAGAGTAATGATTAAATAAAAATATCAAGCAGAGATATACATGCATATCAAGTCTAACTTAATATCATATTTTATTTTATATTTGAACTAACTGGTGAAGAAATAAACCTGTATCGTAGGGAGTGTGCAATATGCACTAACAAGTAAAATATAAATTGATGTAAAAATCATATGCACATGTATGAGAAAGAGTGATGATTAAGTAAAAATATCAAGCATGGATACACATGCATATCAAGTCTAACTTAATATCATATTTTATTTTATATTTGAACTAACTGGTGAAGAAATAAACCTGTATCGTGAAAGTACCCGTGCATACCTGGGATCCGGCCAAGATGCTGGCGCTGAACCAGCCGTGCCGCTAAGCACTCAAGCAGAGACCGATTACTGAGTAATCGGTCGTCCCATCAACATGGACTAAACAAGAGATGATGGCTCAATACCATCCAGGCGGCCCCGCGGATGGGCCCCTATTTCGGTTGCGCAACCTATCCTAAATCTTTTACGATACAATATTTGTCTACCCTTTAGTTCTCCCATAACCCAATGTTTCAAGTTATATTACATAGAAATCAATCCGGAATATGATGAACCAATCATGTCAAGATTAATACATATAAATGTCTAGTAACAAGAAAGATGTGATCCATGTCAAAATCAAGTTAACAGGCAAGTCAGGATCCATGGCACTATCAAGACATGTGTATGTACTAACAAGAAAAATCCGGCATATTTTCATGTATCTTGACAAGTAATTAGTATGTATATGTCAAGGCAAGTATGATGGAGTGTCAAAATCAAGTTAATAGGCAAGTCAAGATCCATGACATTATCAAGACATGTGTATGTACTAATAAAGAAAATTCGGTATAATTTCATATATGTTGCACAAGTGACTAGTATATATATGTCAAGGCAAGTATGATGGAGTGTCAAAATTAAGTTAACAAGTAAGTTAGAATCCATGGCATTGTCAAGACATGTGTATGTACTAATAAGAAAATTCGGTATATTTTCATATATGTTATATAAGTGACTAGTATGTATATGTCAAGGCAAGCATGATAGTCATAAAATATTAGAATGTATTATGGAAATAATGATCATGTATGTAAACCACACATATATACAATTATGCATATAAATATGTATGTAAGTGAGTATTAGGGTGTAAAAATATCTTTGATGATCATGCATGTGAATCATGCATATACAATTATGCATATAAATACATATTAGGTAAGTGGGTACTAAATTGTAAAAATAGAAATTAAATAGGCTTAACACTATTATAACGATTGCTTTAACAATGTATGAATTTTTTAAATTCTAGAATGATTTCATGGTATGGAAAGTAACAAATTTATTAAATCTTACTAATGTATATATATTTCAAGTAAACATGGATTAATATAAAAAGAATTATGACCTAACATAATATTTCGTATAAAAGAAATATTTTAACAATTTAATATATAAACTTATTTGAAATCTTCTCTTTAAAACATGATTATGAATACATATATATATACCTATTTTCTAATGGAAAGTGGGAAAATTTTTTTAAATCATTATATTATACACAAAGAATTTATGTAGAAAACTTCAAATTTATATCCAATATACTGAACATTTATAAAGGTGGCATTTTTATAATTTAAAAATTAAGCATATAGTTTAACTTTAAAACTTGTAGTTTAAGAATGAGAGATTATAAATAAAATAATAAATTCGATACATAAACATAGAGTAAAGTGTAAAAATCATATTTTTATTTTTCTCGAATAATCATAGAGATTTTTTTTATAGAGATATTATCTTTTTAAGTTTTAACAAATCAAGATTCTAACTTAATCATAAACAATTAGAGTTAGAAATAAAACATGAGAGTGGATGTGATTTTACTTGTCTTGATGGGTAGGAAGATAAGCCTATTTTGAGACTAAATAACTTCTTCTCCTTTTCTTCTTCTTCTTCTTCTCTTTTCTTCTTCTCTTGAGTTGGAGTAAAAAAATAAAAGGAAGAGATGAATGAAAAATGAATGAGAGAAAACAAATGAAAGGAAGAGAAGAAAAAGATATAATAAAGGAGGGATATGGCGGATTAGATGATGGTTTGTCATGCTTGTCCAAAGAACAAGTATGGTAAAGTAAGGTATGGGTGAATAAAACAAAATAGGTATATGACAAATGAATACTAATAATACATTATTAGAGTTATTTAAGGTTATAATTTCAAATTAAACTAACCCAAAAAAAGTCAAACTTCATCTTTACAAGTCAAAAGAAGAGAGACTAGTAAAAATATGTGTAGGACCCACCGGTGATTAAAATAATATTATTTTAAGTGACGATCTTAAAAATTTTAAGAAAATCACAAAAATATAGAAAAGTGAGACAAATACAACACATTCATTTTGGGATTAATCTGATATAAAAAATGTAAGTTATGATGAAATTAGGTTGTTACATCCGATCTTTTGGCTTTGGTAAATATTGCCCAAACCATATATCTTATCTCTTCCTTTTTCGAAGGTGAATATCGAGAATCAATGAAAGATTGTCTTGGGGATTGAGGATAGGTGCAGTATGGTTTTATTAGTATAATGTTTAGATAATGATGATTGTATTGCCTCCATTTGAGAGCAAAGCTTCGTCAACATATTCTCGTTAAAATATGCTAAGTTTTGTATTTTCTTGAAAAAACTTGGACATGCAAAGTATTATTTTAGACTTTTTATCTTTAAAAAGTGCATACATGACAAAATTTTGTTTCGAAAATTTTGAGTTAAAAATTTACCATGCAAAACAAGAGTTAGGTAATTCTAAAATTTATATCCTGTAAAATAAATCATTTAAAAAGGTCCAAGTGACTTGCCTACCACTCCGCAGGACATACCATCTAAAGCTGGTTCAGCTCTGGAAACAGTTGCAGAGGAACTAGGGGAAGATGAAGATGTCTTGGCTCTAATTCTTCGTTATTCCAAGAAACGTCGAAGTTAAGGGCCTGTCTTCCGTAATGACTATGCATTGGCGACTGCTCCTATCTCTTCTGCTCTTTCTGCACAAGAAAATTCTACATCCCCCGCTCGTCAGACTGTTGTTAGTGATTAGGTGGCTGCTTTGCCTGCTGCTGCACAAGAAGAGTCTGCATCTCTCGCTCATCAAGTTGCTGTTGAGGATGAACCGGCTGCCCCTTCTTCTACTGCACAAGGGGGTTGTACGACCCTTACTCATCAAGTTGTTGATGATGAGGTGGAGATAATTGGGGAAGTTCGCGCATCAGATTCTCCCAAAGTAGCGTCTCTTCCAACAGATCATGATGATTGGGGAGATGATGATGATGTTAGCAGTAGAAATCTTGGTTCTAGTACTCCTCCGTCAGATCACGGAAAATATGTCTACTTGAGTGAAGACTTTCGAGCCGAGGTGTACGGACCTGGAGAATCCAGTGTTCATCCTTCATGTTCACTTTTATACTTTATCCATCTTTTTTTTTGAAATTCCACATTATTTAATGATACTGTAGTATTCAATCGTCAACTCCTTCCTTTTTAACAGCTCTTGCTTCGACTCCATTTTCGGAGCATATGGCTGTAGATGACACTCCGGATAGCACCATCGCGAAAGTCCTTACTGAAGTAGTCTGTGGGGTGATTGAGACCACTATTTCCACGACTAATACTTCTGAAGTAGCAGTTCCTTCAACGGAAACTGCCACCCATATCGTTCCGACTACAGTTGCTGCAACCATTGCTTCTGCTGAGTGTGTGGAAGTTGCTGTTCTAGTACCGGTGCTACTGCTTCTCTGCAGCAGAGTATAGTTCAGGATACACCAGACCCAGTTGTTGCTTATTCTTCCTATGCGGAGGTTGATGCTTTTGAAATTAACTTGCTGAAGGATACAATGGAAACCTTTCTCCACTTTCTGGATCGTTGTATTGAAAATATACTGAAAGGAGCTTCTTTTGCTTCTCTTGCTAATTTTCTTCATCTTTACTTGATTGGTATAGTCAGTATTGGTGGGGAGGAAAAAGCTGCTCCTTACAGGCTTATATAGTTCAACTTCAAGGCTACATTGAGTCTTTGTCAAGATCGCGGAGTGCTGACAAATCTGAAGTAGTTGAAGCTACCTTCCAGAAACTGATGGAGGAGCAACTTGGGTTCCAGAAGGAGTTCAAAGAGAATGTTGATGCTTGCAGGGCTTCCTTTGAGAAGAGCCAATCAGACAGTCAATCTCTAGCCTTCCAAGTAGAGACTGCTGCCTCGGTTGTCAAGAATCATGACCAGGCCATTATTAGGACCCAGGAGTCCATCGCTAAATCCCAGGCTTTCTTAGCTAAGATTACTAAAGAATGCGATGAGTCAATGAAGAGTCTTACGAGCTTATCCAGACAACGAAATAATGCGATAAAATATCTCCAGGTGATACAAGTCGAACTAGAGGCACTGGAGGCCGCTTCAGCACAAAGTATTATTGCTAGTGAAGAGGAATTGTGCCGTCAAGCCACTGTCCAAGCTTATAAGATCATCCAACAGGAAATTAGTGATGCTGAAGAGAAAATAAAGGCCCTCTTAAATCATCGAACTGTATAAAAAAATCCCATTTTTTTATAGTCTGAGTTTTTGTAATCTCTCTTACAATTCCTCTAGCTTTTACTTTTCACGACATGTTTTATTCTTCGTATAGTAAACATGATTTTGCACTTCAGAATTGCTACTTTGCATTTGTCTTCAGAGACTTGTGTCAAACTTGTTATCTTGTGTTTTGAAGTCCGCGAATTTATGTAGGATCCATGGTATCTGTGTATCAGGCATGTTTTTACATCTCAAGACCGCGACTTTATATTAGCAAGATTCTTTCTTTTGTCAAATGTACGCGACTTTCATGAGCTTTCATCAAGTTCGCCTCTTTTCATCTTGAAGTTCGCGAGATAAAAATTCTTCTTTAAGAATTTGTAGCGGTTTTTGCAAGTCATGACATAACCCTTTATTTGATTAACCAGTGCGAAATCCTAAACGTCATACGCTCTTATTAATGGTGAGATCTTTTGGTTGCGAAATCTAAGCGTCCCATGCAACAGTAATAAATTCTGTTGGGATTTGAATTGAGAATCCCAACCGAAGATTTGGTCTTATCTTCTCCTAACCGAAGATCATAACCATGGGACCGTCTATATAAGACGCATGACCTCTTCTATGAAGGATCATTCTGACGTGAGAAAAGTTTCTTCCTCGTTGTCTTCTCTTTCTTTCTTTTGTAGTTGATTTATCCGTGCAGTCGTATTTTCTTCTTCTCCAATCGAAGTGGTGGATAGAAATTGACATGTTATAAGACCTCCACACTGCATCAATCTAGAGGGGTATCCCACTGAAAAGGTCCTTATGACCGTAGTCATTTTCCTTAATTAAGGTAAACTTCTTCTTCTGATCAATATCATCCTCCCTCTTCTTTCTTTTTAATAAGAATTTGAATTGGCTGCAGGAGATAACCGTAGTCATTCTCCTTAACAATGGCCCAGACCCGATGGGCTCGTAATTGCTTCCAATACCTCTAGAGTATTGGAAGGTCTCATGTATTTTCCATGAGAGAAAAGATTTTGAGTCTGTGGTATTGTCTTATTTCATCTCACAAGGTTGGGATGCTAAATGGTTAGGGCAGCACTCAATTTCAGCAATCCCTCATATTGTATATTTGGGAACATGCATTTGGTATGCCCAGGTTTGCATTAACCAAGTTACTGGTGACGTTGATTGTGACTGAGCAAACCAACTCGGAGGCCCTAACCGTTGGCATGAAAAGACTACAAGAGCAAACTTTCTACCTTTAAGCCGTCCTTGGAGGGGAGGCTACAAAAACAAATTCGCCATTCTAGAAGTGGAAGCTACAGAAGAAAGTTCGCTATCCTAGAAAAGAGGCTACATGAGCAAACTTTTTGCCTTTAAGCCACACTGGAAGAGGAGGTTACAGAAGCAAACTTTTACTTTTCTCATGTCAATGATTTGTATTCATTCTTGTTGATTGTATAGTGCTAGGGAACTCTCTGTAACTTTGATTTGATAATGAATAAAGAGGTTCTTCCTTTTTGCATAATCAGAAGTGATTGATGAATAATTTTGATGTTAATTATCAGAGGTACCATTAACTTGATAATCCTTAAATCGCCCAAAATTTTCCAACCACTCAAAGTTGCTGCGAATGAGAGAACTTCTCGAATCAGGATGGAAGTAATCGTTAACTCCCTTGATCAGGTTGAAACTTGCACTGTTTAGTGATTTTCAGTATAACGGCTTTTGATTTGCCAGATATATTTTTTTAACTTGGCAAGTTTGGCGGAAGGAAATTTTGATTCCCTAGAGGTATTTTCTTAACTTGGCAAGTTTAGAGGAAAAAAATTTTGATTTGCCAGAGGTATTCTTTAACTTGGTAAGTTTGGAGGAAAGAAATTTTGATTCGCTAGAAGTATTCTTTAACTTGGCAAGTTTGGAGGAAAGAAATTTTGATTCGCGACTCAAGGGAATCTTTAGTTTGGAACTGCGAATCTTTATTAATGAACCCCTGATTACAGATAAACTTTTTATTCACCATTTGGGTTGAACTACCCAGGTTACATCACAACTGGTGTTCCGCAGAACAATTTCACTAAGAATAATATTTCTTCAAAAACTTGCCGTTAATTGGCATCATGATCTTATCACCATTCGGTTTTGCCAACCGATATGCGCCATTAGAGTAAACCGTATCAATGACAAAGAGCCCCTCCTATTTTGACTGGAACTTTCCTTTAGGCATTTGACTAGTTATGATCGGTCTCCTTACTGAAAGGACCAGATTACCCTTTTTAAAAGTTCTTCGTTTAGCCTTTCTGTTAAAAGTCCTAGAGATTCATGCCTGGTATAGTTCAATACTCTGTTGAGCTTCCAACCGCTTATCATTCAGGGCTTCTAATTCTTGGAGCCTTTGCTGATGCCGTTCTTCTTGCGTCATCCTAGTCGTTAGTGCGACTCGCAATGATGGAATCTGAATTTTCAAAGGTAGGACCGCTTCTGACCTGTACACTGAAGAAAAGGGTGTGGCATTGGTGGGGGTTCGGACCGTACTGCGATATGCCCACAGACTCTGAGCTTCTCATCCCAGTCCCTTTGATTGGATGACACAAACTTTTTGAGGAGTTTTACTATGGTCTTGTTGAAAGATTCTGCTAGACCATTGGCTGTAGGGTAATATGACGAGGAAGCTACATCTTTGATCCTGCTTTTGTTGCAGAATCTGAAAAATACTTAGCTCACGAACTGAGGCCCGTTGTCATGAATGATTCTCTTAGACACTCCAAAGCAATAGAGCACTGGTGTTTAATGAGCTTGATCACATCCGATGACTTTACCTCGGTTAGGAAAATGGCTTTAGTCCATTTCGAAAAGTAATCTGTTATAGCAAGAATGAACCGGTGCCCTCTCGTTGATGGCGGAGAAATTAGCCCGACAATGTCCATTCCCCATTACTCAAACGGCCACGATGTAGCCATTTGGTGGAGATATTTTGGAGCTTGATGTATAAAGTCTGCATGTATTTGGTGGGCTTTACACTTCTTGGCGTAGTTAACCGCTTCTGTCATCATTTTAGGCCAGTAATAACCCATTCTTCGGATTCTATCCCAGAGTTTCGGCCCTGGTATGCTTCGTAAATTCCAGCATGAGCTTCTTCAAGTACTTTCCCAGCTTCTCGGTTAGAGAGACAGCGAAGTAAGATTCCGTTATAAGATTTCCTGTACAATGTCTGGAGCTCCACATTATAATAGAATCGATTAGCCCTTCTTTGGATTGCTCTGCCTTCTTTTGGATCTTCGGGTAATATGCTGTAAAGGACGTAATCTATATAAGGGAATCACCAATCCCTTGGTTCTAGATTTGACTCGAAAACACCAGTCTCGTCTTCCTATTGCTTTCTCAATTCCTCTTTGAGTTCGTCCTTTGAGCAGAATAATTCTCTGCTTCCTACCGTAATTTGCGTTTTAGCATGTTTGGCCAAGGCCAATGTAGCAGCTAAGCAAGCCAGTGAATCTGAATAGCTATTTCGATGGCGCTTTACTGGCTGACAAAGAAACCATCGGAACTATCGGCTATCTTAATTACTGCGTGATAATACAACAAAAGGTCTTCATGTTTGACTTCATATTCCCCTTTAACTTGGTTTACGACAAGTTGAGAATCCCCATATGCTTCCAAATATTTAATTGTTTAGCTATCTATTTGACCCCCAATTGTTTAGCTATCTTTAAGCCGATTAGGAGGGCATTATACTCCGCAACATTGTTGGAGCACGGGTTTGTTAATGAGTAAGATCGAGGAATGATGTGGTTATAAGCAGAGATGAAAACAACTCCTACCCCCGCTGCCATTTTTCTCTCGGATCCCATTTGAGAGGCGCCATCGAAGAAAAGTTCCCATACATCTTTCGTGACAATTTTGCCTTCAGAAACTCTTGCGAGATGCCTTTTTTTAAAATTGGACCCCATTCACCCAACTCTCCAGGAATTTCTTCGCACAACTTGGAGGATGCCGGGATTGGGTGCTCGGCTAGGAAATCAGCTACGGCCTGTCCCTTAATAGATTTTTGCGGGACAAAATGCATATCATATTGTGATAACAAAATAACCCAATTGGATAGCCTTGAATTCAACGATCTGGGTTTAGTCATTAGTATTCTCAGGGGGTTAACTCTCGATATAACGTGAATGGTTTTTCCAACTAAATAGTGTCGCACTTTCTACACTGCAAACACTAAAACTAAACATTCCTTCTCCACTGGGTTATATCGGTGTTCCGCCCCGATCATCAATCTGTTGAGGTAATAAATAGCTTGTTCGTGACCTGACTCATTTTTCTGCTCTAAGAAGGCTCCCAAGGAGTGGTCCATAGCCCTCACATATAGCAGAAAGGTATTTCCGAGACTGGGGCTACGAGCACTGGTGGTTTCGTGAGGTATTGTTTGACTTCTTCTAAAGCCTTTTGGCATACATCATCCCACACAAATGACACTCCTTTTCTCATTAACCTGGTAAAGGGCTGACATTTACCGGACAAATTTGTTATGAATTTGGAGATGTACGCCAACCTACCTTGCAGTCTCCTTAATTCTTTGAGGTTGCGGGGAGGTGGCATATCTTGGATTGCCTTAATCTTGTCCGGATCGAGATAAATTCCTTTGGAAGTTACCACAAAGTCGAGAAACTTTCCACTAGAGACTCCCAGAGAAGATTTAGTCGGGTTCATCTTGAACTGGTGTTTCCTCATGAGGTCAAACACTGTCTTCAAATCTTGTAGGTGATCACTCTTATTCTTGCTTGTAATTGCTAGATCATCTACGTAACATTCCACTGTCTTTCGCAGATGCTCTTGGAATATTACATTCATAGCACGTTGATACATGGCACCTGCATTCTTTAGGCTGAACGGCATGACCGTATAGCAGTATACTCCGAGCGGTGTTCTGAAGGACATATGTTTCTCATCATCAGGATACATCTTTATCTGATTATACCATGAGAATCCATCCATGAATGTCATACGTTCGTACCCACAAGTATTATCTATCATAACATCTGTGATGGGTAACGAAAATTCGTCCTTAGGGCAGGCTTCATTCAAATACCTGAAATCAATACAAATCCGGATTTTTCCATTGTTCTTGGTTACAGGAACTATATTCGCGACGTAATCAGGATGTTGTTCCTCGCGACTAAAGCCTGACTCGATCAACTTTTGATTTCAACTTCAATAGCTTCCATGATCTCTAGACGGAATCTTCGTTGTTGTTGCTTTACTGGCTTAGCATTTGGTCGGATGTTCAGTTTGTGAACCGCGACACTTGGGTCTAATCCTGACATCTCCTCATAACTCCAGGCGAAAATGTTGATGTACTCGCGAATGAGGGATATCAATTTCTCTTTCTCTTCCGAGGATAGGTTATCACTTATAAATATGGGTTTAGGATTTTTTTCATCACCCATATTTATTTGGATTACTTTATCTTCGGTTAGAGGCTCGCACTGTTCAAACTAAATTTCCCACTTCGCTTTAAGATGTTTGGCCTACGGGTCATCTTTTATCGGCGAGGCTTCACCTAGGTCTTCGCTTTCTTGAATCACGGAGGCCATGTTACCGGACACTACACAGAAGATCATGCCGACACTGACATCTGAATCCTAGCAGGCCGACAATGACAGTGTAATAGCACTGCATTGATCAGCCGTTTTCAATGACAGTGAGATGCATGGGATTCTTCTCTCTTTTTGTTTAAAAGTTTTTGAAAATCTCTTGCATTGGAACTCTTGGTGACGGCGTCATTTTTGAAAGATAACCTCGGGACAGGAGTTCCTGTTTCGTTGAAGGCTCTCGAAGCAAGTCTCACCCTAGCTGGAACAGTGGGTGGGATAGTTTTAGCCTTTGAGATAGGCTCCTTGCCAATCACACGCTCTCCACGAGTCTGAGGTTCGCGCGCTCCTTCTATTGTGCGATCATGCTTTTCCCCCCGAAGCTTGAGGGACGCGAATGTAGATTCTGCATTTGTAATCATAGATAACCTTGGTGGATTTACTCCGTTTCCCACAAGAAACATGAGAAAATCCTTCCGCGTCTTGATTTTCTGTAATCTCGCATTTTGGTCTCCATACTTATACAGTAGGCCTTCGCGATGATGAGTTGGTGGTTTCCTGTCGCTGTGTGATCCTGCGAAAGGCACGAGCTTTGTTTCTTTTTAGGTTCCTTCTCATTGTACGAGTGAGAGGAGCATCCATCCCCACGTCATAGTCCTGCAGAGCAGGCAATGGTCTTTTTCCCTTATTGAAGTGGGGATTCTGATCCATTTTGGTAGGGAGATTAGGAGTCTTAGCCAAAACTGGCTCAGAACCCAATGTTGGTGAAGAGGAGAATTTCAGACCAGTTTGGTCTACTGAATCCTCTGCCTTAGTTGTTGCCCTTGAAATCTCCTTAGAGATTGATCCTTTGGAGACCATATGGCATCCCTGTAAGGAAGTAGGGCTTTTGGAGCCGGAAGAAAGAAATTCTTCATACTTTTCATGGTCAACGTTGATTGTGAGTGAATTGACCAGGCTGCGAACCGAAATATTGTCGGATTGAGCTACTACCAGATCACCGGAGGTGATGGCAGTCCCCAGCGGAGTCACCAATTTTTTGTTCACCATAAAATTATAAATGATTCTCTATTGAGCTATTTCAATAAAGGATTACAATTTCAACGATTTTCTGTTTACAGAAGATGAAGAAAAAAATCAAATTCCTCTTTATTTAAAACTGGGTTCTGAGGTAGCTATGGAGGACGATCTTGCTCTCCTTTGACACTCCGCATAAACTCTTTCAATTGGCAAAAAAGCTCTGGACTTCTGATCACAAAGGATAGTTTAAGAAGAAGATGATCGATGCCTTTTCTTTCTGTTTTTCCACTTTTTATAGGGTTTTAGGGCAACATCTCTGTCTCATTCGTTCGACCGTTAGCCCCACTACTCGAGAAGTGCCGTCATATTTGTTAGCTAGTTACCCCCACGATCTAAATAATGCCTCCGCATTCACTCGGCAGTTGGTTCCACGATCCGATGTGGCAACTTTCCTTTTCAGGTCGAAAAACTTTGTATTAAACCCCTCCTCGGAAGCTATGGAGAGTATCGCGAATCTCAACTTTAGATTCATGGATCTATTCTGTCGTAGCTGTGTCGCGAACCTCGAACTTTAGGTTCGCGGATCTGCTGAGTTGCGGACCTCAAAACCCTAAATTCGCGGATCTACATTGTTTTGACAGATGACTCCAGAATTTTTCGCTGACACCTGGTATTAAGACAATAGCCTCAAGAGTGAAAAAAAGAGTATGATCCGAGTAATCGGGTAATTTATACCTAAGCAAGCGTGAATATTTGCATGAAAAGTGAAATATTCTTTAAAAAAAATTATTCTGAGAGAGAAGAAAATCATGAGTTAGAGTTTGAGTCCAAAACCGAAGTAGACTATCACGT
The DNA here is from genome assembly GCA_036321105.1 of Dracaena cambodiana. NCBI lineage: Eukaryota > Viridiplantae > Streptophyta > Magnoliopsida > Asparagales > Asparagaceae > Dracaena > Dracaena cambodiana. The sequence continues at coordinate 31,540,803 of JAYEPQ010000007.1, forward strand.
GCACGTATATATATAGGAGCCAATGAATTATCTGTTAGTGGATATTGAAAGATATGATTTGAATTTTTTATTAAAATGATAAGTGTATCTGATATGACGCTTGATTTGAAAATTAATAATCTAAATGCGTTCTTGAGTTTGTATATTAGTAAGATTAATTGAAGAAAATATCATAAAAAAAGATTTTTTTCTTTTTTTTGTATAAAATTTTTATTTTTATTGATTCTTGGTTATCCTTATTTTTCTTCTGTTTAATTCTTAATCTAACTTCTTCACGAATTTTATGGGTATATTCACTGCAAGCCCTCCCGAGATACCACTCGTCTACTAGAGTAACCTAGAGATCTAAAGGTTTGTTGCACGTGCTAAATGCAATTGCGATTTGTGCAAAAGTGCGTTAGGACTTTTCTTTTTCTTTTTAGATTTCGGTTTTGCTCTAGAATTAGCAAAAGATAGGTGTGGGGGTGTGATGAGTGCCATATGTTGCATATTTATAACCTCCATATTAACTATTTTTGTATTTAAATAATACTATTTAGGTATTTTTAGTGTGTTTTTTAGGTAAACTTATTCCTACAAGGAGATGACATAAACTCAGAGCCGGATTAGGAAACCAAGTCCAGAAAAGAGTTAAAAGTGAGCAAAACTACAAGATATGATGCTGCAGAGAGTCAAAATTCAATACAGTCATCAAAATCAAAAGAACAAGACAAGAGGCTCATGCAGAAGAAAAATCAGGAAAAAAATCTATGGTTTTGCTGCTATGTGGCGGCATTAGCCGCCAATTGGCGGCTCCCCAGGGCCCACTCTAGGTGATTTTTCTACGGGGCATTCGATGTAATTTTATAGTTTTTCACTTGTACTCAAATTAGAGTTTGATTCTCCGAAATCTATATATTGGCCGTATCATTGTAATCTAGGGTTTCATATAGGATATAATTTTGTACTCGTAATTGTAAATAAAATTAGGATTTTGCCGAAGGGGTGACGACTACCATACCAAACTCCACAAGTATCCTTTGCTGTTCATCAATTTTTCTTAGGTAATTTTCTTTTAATTGCTTTCTAGTTTAGATTAATCATGCTTTTTAGATTAGATTTTCTTGCTTTCATGAATAAAAATAAGATTTTACTAATTAGAACTATGAGTAGCTAATTTAGTCTAGCTGTAGAATGTAGATAAAACTATGAATTCACTATGTAGTTGCTCTCTAGTGTTTTCTTCCTAAATAAAATAATAAAGATAAGATTTTTCAATAAAAATATTAAGATATAATAGCTCGTAGATTAGTACTTTAATAGATTATACTTGAGTTAAATTTCTTAATAGTCTATGCTTAGTTAGACTTTGAGGTTGTTGATCTTCATCTTCTTCATCAAATTATCTAATGATTTAGTTTATTTTTATAAAAAGTTATATATTTGATGCGTTATGCTTGCACACTACTTGATAACACATGCTTAGAACACTTTAAATAAAGACTAAAACAAAAAGATCAATTTTTATGATAGAAAGAAAATAATAGAAGTAATATATGATTGTGAACTAGTGGAATCTATATCCTAGGCTAATTAGAACAACTCAAATTCAAATTAGAATTCTTTGTTAGTCCGTTAGAATAATAGGATTAGCGAGAATAAAAAACACTTTATATCCCTATGGGAACGACTTATTAGCATTACAACCAATAATGTACAGTTGCAGTAGATATTTCACATCATCAATTAAGATAATATCATCTGTATATAGCATACACAAAGATATCTCATCCTGAATAGCTCTAGTAAATTCATCAATCAGTATGAAAAATAAGAACGGATTTAATGTAGATACTTGATGCAATCCAAATGTGACTTAAAAATTACTTATTAGATCACCACAAATTCTGATATCGGTCACTACTCCATCATACATATCCTTAATTATATCAATATACTTGATGGTGACTCTTTTCTTTATCAATGTCCACCAAAGCACTTTTCATGGTACCTAATATGATAAATCTAACTGCAAGTGCACAGTGTAGTACCACTTAACAGGTTGTTTCCACATATATCTCTAGTATTTTGCAATCTCGCTTTCTTTATTATTCTAGCAATCTAACTAACAAGTTCTAGATGTTTTTTTTTTTACTTTATTCTAAAGCGAGCCTAAGATGTCGAATCTATTAGACTAATAACTTAACAATCAATTTTCTTTCTTCTTCCTATCATTTTAATATATGTAATTAAGAACATGTCAAAAAGTAGATTTTTTAAGTTGATTTTTACTTAAGCATCTCTAAGCATGATCTATCAAGTGGTGTGCAAGTATAAACCATAAAAAATGACTATTTTCTAAAAAACAAATTATATCAATAGATAACACTATAAATTAAAAAAATAAACTTCAAATCCTAATCTAAGCATAGCTTATAAAAAGACTAAACTTAAGTATAATCTATCACAGATCTTAGATCTATAAGTTATTCTCTTTAATTTATTTCTAGAAAAATCCTATCATTAATTCTTTTTCCAAGAGGATGATAAGAAAATCTCATATTAAAATTGTTAACCTAACTTCATCACATCTTAGGATCGATGCGATTAGCTATGCATGATTCCGGATAAAAAATACTATTTTTTTATTCATGATATGCAATAAAAATGTATTTTTTCCTAGAAGACAAGTAAATTCCTAAACTAGAAAGCAATAAAAATTAATCTAAAAAGAAAATAAACTACTTTATCTATAAAGATCATGATAAACAACAAAAAATAACTTTTGGAGCTCTGGTATTGTAGTCATTGCTCCTAGGGTTTAATCTTCTTTTTTTTTATTAATCTCAATCAAACATTGGAAATTCTAATTTACAAGGATGCAGCCAATAGGCCTCGAGATTACAATACCATAATCCAGTCAAGACAAAAAACTACAAAATTACAACAATGCTGTTACAAAAAAATCCAGTTATATACTCATTACTTTTGCTGCCAAATAGTAACGTTGATCACCAAATAGCGATGGTCAATTTTTTGTCCAAAGAGTCCTACTCCGAATTTGGGATAGTAGAAAAATCCAACTAGAACGGGGCTTACTTTGCCGCTAAATAACAGCAATTACTATTAAATAGCGACAAAAGTTATGATTCTACCTTTCTGCTTTGTAGTACCGAGTCATCTAGCTATCCTCTTCTCTTTATCATGGCTGGATTCAATTTTGATAGCTTCTAACTTTGTGTTTCTTTAGCTTTCTTCTCTTATGGTCTTTTTGGTCTCGGTTTTTCCAGTCTTTCTTTGATTTTATGTCATATCCTTGTAGTAATGGAGTTTACCTGAAAAACACACTAAAAATACCTGAGTAGTATTATTTATATACATAAATAGATAAAATGAGAGATATAAATATGCACTTCATGATACTCATCACACCTCCACACCTACCTTTTGTTAGTTATCAAGTAAAACCTTGACCTAAAAAGAAAAATAAAATTCTAACTTACTTTTGCAGGAATCGTCGTTATACTTAGCAAATGCAATAAGCCGTTAAATCCCTAGATTACCCTAGTAGATGAGTTGTGTCTCTTGAGGGTTTGCAGTGGATATACCCACAAAATTCATGAAGATGAGAGATTAAGGAATAAAGAAAATAAAAATAAGGATAACCAAAAATTAAAAAAATAAAAATTCATTACAAAAGAAAGAAATTTTTTTTTTTTGGTATTTCTGCAATTAATCTTACTAATCAACAAAATCAAAAATACATTTAGATTATCAATTTTCAAATCAAGTATCATATCAAATACTCTTATCATTTTAATCAAAAACTCAAATCCTATCTTTCAATACCATTAATAAATAATTCATTGGCTTTTATAGTTCTACGAGCACGTGTGATGTTTTATTTTGGTATTGGATTCAAACTCTAACTCATGATTCATCTTTCTCTCTAAATATTTTTATTCTTCTTTTTTCATATATTTTTACATTTTTTGTGAATATTTTACTTTTTATGCAAATATTCATGCTTGTTTAGGCGTAAATATCTAATTACTCGAATCATACTCTATTTCTTAAAATACCGTGCATGAGAATATTCACACTTACTCAGGTGCAAATATCCAATAATTAGTAATTATTAAGAAATCTATTTATTTAGAAAGGATCGTTGCCTTAATTTTAAGCTCTCCTTTTTATTCCTTTTTTCTTCTTATATATATATATATATATATATATATTTTTTTTTTATTTAGAGAGAAAAGACACTCAATTATTATTATTTTCATTCTTTAGCCAAATAAACCATAGTGAAGCGAAAAATAACTATGTAATTACCTCAAAATTATCATTAGCGATATTTATTTTTGGATTTTAATATCTTTTATAAAATTCTAAGTGTATTATCCAATCTACTTTTCCTATCAAATCCCAATTATAACTTTATTCTTTTATTCGTAATTAGCCTAATTTATTGTAAAAAATAATTTTTCAAATTTTACTTTATTCCATCTTTTTCAAAATATTGTAAAAACTACCACAAGTGTAAAATAAAGAAACCCAAAAATCCTAAAAACTAAAGAAAATAAAAATGCTAGAATGAAAACACAAAAATTCTTAATCCTCTCAACAAGTAAACTTGTGTATACCCTTATACACAATCAAGGATGGAAAAATTAAGATGAAAACTATTTTACAAATAACATACAAGTAATATAAAATATTGAGTGGCTACATCATCTTGATCTATTTCCAATTTCATAACTTGTGCATTTTAAATGTGAAGTGGGTTCAATTAAAAGGTCTCATCAATCTCCTAGCAGTTGTAAAAATTCTTTTGTGCCTCTTCTCGCATTTTCACTTTTTTCTTTCCACATGCAAATTTTGGTTAGACTAAATAAATCTTAAACGATATCCCAACCATCACAAATATTAAACATGCATGTTGGATGATTATAAGATGTGAAATATGCACCATGATTAAGTGAGTCATGAGCTGTGAAATATGGTAGCCCTTCTAACTTATGAAGTAACTCAAGATCTTCTATAAACAAATCCTCAAAGCTTTATTCATTAGCAAATGACACATTCGCAAGTGTCATCATAAATAAAGTCCATATGTGCCAACTTGCCTAATAACATGAGCTTGTTTTCAAAAATTTGCTCAAATGTGGGTCCAACATCAGCACAAGAGATGGATTCAGTGTATATGTTGTGAGCTATATTTACCTCAATGAGTGAGCTTGTCGTTTGCTCATCCATGTTGAATATATCCAATGTTACAGTCATATTCCCAAATGATAGCTTATGAGGCCACTCCTCGAATCGATTAATGCATTTGAAGTTGCAAGCAATAGTCCGCCTAAGATAATGAGAATTTGATTTCGTAGATTAGAGTTTGGCTCCATTTCTAAGATAATAAAGTCTATAGGAAAGATGAATTCGTCGACCTTGATGAGTGTTGACAAAATTTTTGTTTATAAGGATCATCTTTCAGATCTGCGGATGTAAGTTAAAGAAGAATTAAAACATAACCTTTATATGATTGTCATTTATTTTTTCAGAGGAGTCAAAGCAATGAACTTACCATCACACCGCTGCGAATTTAAAGTTTGAGATTTGCATTCCGGTTATGATTAAAAGGAGTCGTGAATCTAAAGTTTGAGATTCGCATTCTGGTTGTGATTAAAAGCAGTCGCAAATCTAAAGTTTGAAATTCGTATTCTAGTTGTGATTAAAAAGGAATCACGAATCTAAAGTTTGAGATTCGTATTCCGGTTGTGATCTAAACGAGCCGTGAATCTAAAGTTTGAGATCCGCATTCCGGATGTAATCTAAATGAGCCGTGAATCTAAAGTCTGAGATTCACGTTTCAGTTGTGATTTAAAGGAAACGCGAATCTAAAACGTGATATTCGCATTTCACATTTCAGTTATGATCCAGAAAATTAAAGATGTCGTTACAAATCCTAAAAATTTAATACAAATTCACCAGATCAAAAGCTGAGAAGTTAATTCTCAGATCGTGGAGGCCAACAGTTGGACAGTTACATCAACTCAAGAGTCTCCAAACCTCTATAAATAACAGAAGTTTAGGATGAAAAAGAGAGAGAGTCGTTTTCCATTCAAGTGCTGGTGCTATCAAAAACCAGAAACTCTTGCCAACTAAAATTTTATACAGAGTATCAACGGAGAGAAAGATCATCCTCTATAGCTACTCTAGAACCCAGTTTTAAATAAAGAGGGAATTAGATTTTTCTCATATTCTCTAAATGAAAACTATTAAAATTGTAATCTTTTATTGAGAAAATTCAATAAAGAATCATTTACAATTTTTATGGCGAGTAGAAAATTAGCGACAGTGCTGGGGACCCCTATCATCTCTGATGAATAGGTGGTAGCTCAGTCTGATAAGATACCAGTTGGCAACATGGTCGAGTCACTCGTTATCGAGTTCGATCAGGAGAAGTGATGTGAAATATCTACTACAAATGCACAGTATCGGTTGTAGCGCTAATAGGTTGTTCCTACAAGCATCTAAGGTGTTTTGCTATTCTCACTAATTCTTTAGTTCTAGCGGATTAACTACGGGTTCTAAGTTGAATTTGTGTTATTCTAATTAGCCTAAGATATAGAATCCACTAGTTTCTAACCATAAATTACTTCTATTATCTCCTTCCTATCATAAAAATTTGATTTTTTAGTTTTAATATTTACTTAAAGTATTCTAAGCATATTTTATCAAGTGGTGGGCAAATATAACATATCAAAGATACAACTTTTTATAAAGATAAACTAAATCATTAGATAACTTTATGACAAAAATGAAAAGTAACAACCCCAAACACAAATTAAGCATAGGTTGTTAAGAAATCTAATTCAAGTATAACCTATCAAAGCATTAATATACGAGTTGTTATATTTTAATTTTTTCATTGAAACATCTTATCTTTATTATTTTATTTAGGAAGGAAACACTAGAAAGAAACTACATGGTGGATCCTAGTTTCATCTACATTCTTGAGTTAAACTAAATAAGCTACTCATAGTTCTAATTAGCAAGATCATATTTTTATTTATGAAAGTAAGAAAATCTAATCTAGAAAGCAAAATTAATTTAAACTAGAAGCAATTAGAAGAAAATTACCTAAGAAAAATTGATGAACAGTAAATGATACATCTGGAGTTTGGTATGACGGCTGTCACCCCTTCGGTAAACCCTAATTTTATTTATAATTATGAGTATAAAATTACATCATCATCATGAAGCCCTAGATTACAAGGATATTGCCAATATATAGGTTTCGGAGAATCAAACCCTAATTTGAGTATATGTGAGAAAATACAAAATTACATCGAAGCCCCTGTAGAAAAATCACCCAGAGTGGGCCGTGGGGAGCCGCCAATTGGCGGCTAATGCGGCCAAATAGCGGTGAAACTTGGGTATTTTATTTAGTTTTTTTTCTGCATGAGTCTCTTATCTTGTTCTTTTGATTTTTATAACTGTATTGAAGTTTGACTCCCTGTTGCATCACAGACTTGTAGCTTTGCTCACTTTTAATTCCTCTCTGGGCTTGGTTTCCTAATTCGGATATGAGTTTATGCCATCTCCTTGTAGGAATAAGTTTACCTGAAAACACACTAAAAATACCTGAGTAGTATTATTTAAATATAAAATATATAATATGGAGGGTATAAATATGCAACATATAGCACTCATCACAGCCCCACACCTATCTTTTGCTAGTTCTCGAGCAAAATCTAAACCTACAAATAAAAAGAAAAATCCTAACTCACTTTCACAGGAATCGCGATTGCACTTAGCACGTGCAATAAGCCTTTAAACCCCTACATTACCCTAGTGGATAGTTGTGTCTCGTTAGGGTTTGCTGTGAATATACCCACAAAATTCGTGAAGAAAATAGATTAAGGAATAAATAAAAGAAAAATAAGGATAATAAAAGATTAAGTAAAATAAAAAAATTATACAAAAGCAAGAAAAAAAATCTTTTTTTAATGATATTTTCTTCAATTCATCTCACTAATATACAAACTCAAGAACGCATTTAGATTATCAATTTTCAAGTCAAGCGTCATATCAGATACACATATCATTTTAATAAAAAATTTAAATCCTATCTTTAAATATCCACTAATAGATAATTCATTGGTTTCTATACATCTACATGCACGTATGATAGTCTACTTCGGTTTTGGACTCCAACTCTAACTCATGATTCATCTTCTCTTTCATAACAATTTTTTTTTATTTTTTAAAGAATATTTCACCTTTCATGTGAATATTCACGCTTGCTTAGGATTAAAGTACCCGATTACTCGGATCATACTCTCTTTTTTCTCTCTGAGGCTATTGCCTTAATATCAGGCTCACCCCCTTTTTTCTTTTCTCTCTTTTTTTTTTTTTCATTTTTAAGGCTATTGCCTTAATACTAGGCTCACCCCTTTTTTCTTTATTTTTTTTATTGTTTAGAGAGAGAAGACTACTTAATCGTTATCATCTTTATTTTTAATCTAATAAACTATTGTAAAGTAAAAAATAGATGTATATTTATCTCAAAATTACTGTTAGCGATATTTATTTTTTGAATTTTATTTTTTTCATAAAATTCTTAGTGTATCATCCAATCTACTTTCCTATCAAATTTCAAATCTAAATTTATTATTTTATTTGTAATTAGGTTGATTTATTGAAGAAAATATTTTTGGAATTTTTAACATTTTTTTAGATTTTTTCAAATATTTTAACTTTTTTTTAATTTTTTAAATTACCCTAAAAACAATCCAAAGTGTAAAATAAAGAAAAAAAAAATCCAAAATAAAAAAATCCTAGAAAAAACTAAAAATCCTAGAAAAACATGAAGACAAATCTCCTAACCCACTCCCCCACACCTAAACTCGTGTATGCCCTCATACACAAATAAAGAGTGGTAAAATAAATAAAAAAACTATTATATAAATATTATACACTTACTAGAAAACTCAAACCGGTTACGACGTCTTGATCGCTTCCCACTCACATAGTGTGTCCTTTTATGTTTTGATATGGATGAATTTAGAATTTTTGTCAATTTTGCATTTAATCTCTCCATCTTATTTTTTATTTTTCTCAATTTATTCCTACCATTCTTTTCTTTTATTCAATAGTAAAATTTTGAAGTTGAAAATCGTAACTTTATCGTCCATATTCGACCAATGAGTATCTTTCATGGCAGAAGTATTTTGGTCTTATCAACATGTAAAATAATATACTCACTTTGATGTGGTGGAATCATGAGCTCGATTTTGGATCGCTCTTTCAAATCATTATATACTATGACCTCTTCATTTTGCAGTTCCTTCCATCTTTCTAGTGTTATGAGCTTGTCATGCAAATTTTCTTCAATCCTGTCATTAAAATTCTCAAAAGAAAATGCCATACTAGTGGACTTATCATTTGTCAAGTTATTTTGAAGAGATAAAAATTTTTCTTCACAAATTTCTTCACATTTTTTAACAAAAGAATCAAATGATAATATGTTACTAGCAAGCTCATCATGAGACAAATCACCAAACAAAATTTTCTCTTTATTACAAGTTTCTTTATAATTATTTTCATAATGATCCAAAGTAACTTGATCGTAATGTCAATATATGGACTCATCACACACAAGCTTATTTAACTCATTTTGAATCATATCTATTTCAAAAGATGACTGAAGTGGTTACTCGTTGGAGTTAGATATGGTCAAACAATTAGATGGTTGATTTTCAAAAAGTTTAGTATAAGAAATCATTTTGAGAAAATCTTCCATATAAGATGCAGTTTGAGAGGATGATTTTAGCAAAACTTCCATACCTTCATCTATTCTATGCGCTTGCTCTTCAGTCTTATGATTGTAATTTTTCTTGTTTTCCTTGAATGATTACATGTCATAATCATGAGTAAAATTTGATATTGGATATGATGGATTTGATTGTACATTTGATGACATTTGTGAAGTGGTTATAAGTAAATTCTCATGACATGCATAACTCGCTTCTAGTCTTTTTAATATTTCATCTAACATGTTTAATTGAATATCTTGTTCATGACTGAATTTAGAATATGAAGATGAATAAAGAAAGGATCAGATGGATGATTTTCTTGATATGGCTCTTGATTGTATGTAAAACTAGAATGATTCATCCATTCACAATTGTAATTTTTTTGTATAGGAAGCGCTTGTAGGTTCATGATATATGGTGTGAATTTGATTATGACCTAGTCCTAGCGAACTTTCCATCCATAGACACTGATGATAATTATGATATGGATCACGATAATGATGGCAACTAGTTTGATTTTGAATATATTTTTTTGGATTTTTTTAAAAAGGTGGAGAGGCAAAGAGATGGAAAAGAAAAGGTCGAGAATTTTTTCTTTTTGGATTTTTTTTAGAATCAAAGACCAAAACCACAAAACAGAAAAAAAAATAGGGCAGATAACTGAAAATTTTCCCGCTAAATAATGGCAATTGCCGCTGTTTGTGGCAAAATCAGGTTGTTTGACTCCTTATTTTTTGCAGTGATTAGCAAATATTTCTCTGATCCCTTTTACCTTCCTGTATTTATAGTTTCATGTCTTTACACACTCAACACACACTGTTAACCGATAAAATATTAGAAAAAGAAAGAAAACACCGTCAATCCCCGACAATGGCGCCAAAAAATTTGATGTGAAATATCTACTGCAAGCATACAGTGTCAGTTGTAGCGCTAACAGATCGTTCCTACAGAGATCTAAGGTGTTTTGCTATTCTAACTAATTCTTTAGTCCTAGCGGATTAACTACGGATTCTAAGTTAGATTTGAGTTATTCTATTTAGCCTAGGATATAAAATCCACTAGTTTCCAACTATGAATTACTTTTATTATCTTCTTCCTATCATAAAAAATTTGATTTTTTAGTTTTAATCTTTACTTAAAGTGTTCTAAGCATGTGTTATCAAGTCGTGTGCAAACATAATGCATCAAAGATACAACTTTCTATATAGATAAACTAAATAATTAGATAACTCTATGAAAAAAATGAAAAGTAACAAGTCCAAACCCTAACTAAGTATAGGCTATCAAGAAATCTAATTCAAGTATAACCTATCAAAGTATTAATCTACAAGTTGTTATTTTTTAATATTTTTATTAAAAAATCTTATCTTTATTATTTTATTTAGGAAGGAAATACTAAAGAGTAACTACATGGTGGATTCCTAGTTTTATTTACATCTTAGAGTTAAACTAAATTAGCTACTCATATCTCTAATTAGCAAGATCATAATTTTATTCATGAAAGTAAGAAAATCTAATCTAGAAAGAAAGATTAATTTAAACTAGAAGCAATTAGAAGAAAATTACATAAGAAAAATTTATGAACAACAAAAGATATCTCTGGAGTTTGGTATGGCAGCCGTCATCCCTTTGGCAAACCCTAATTTTATTTATAATTATGAGTACAAAATTATATTATCATCATGAAACCCTAGATTACAAGAATACGTCCAATATATAGGCTTCGGAGAATTAAACCTTAATTTGAGTACAAGTGAGAAACTATAAAATTATATCGAAGCCCCCATAGAAAAATTACCCAGAGTGGGTCCTGGGGAGCAGCCAATTGGCAGCTAATGCTGCCAAATAGCGACAAAATCTTGGGTAGTTTATCTTGTTTTTCTTCTGCATGAGTCTCTTGTCTTTTTCTTTTGATTTTTATGATTGTACTGAAATTTGACTCCCTACAACATCATATTCTTGTAGCTTTACTCACTTTTAATTCCTCTTTGAGCTTCATTTTCTAATTTGGCTCTAAGTTTATACCATCTCCTTGTAAGAATACATTTCCTGAAAATATACTAAAAATACCCGAGTAGTATTATTTAAATAAAAAATAGATAATATGGAGGCTATAAATATGCAACATATGGCACTCATCAAGAAGTATGAAGAATTTCGCAATGCACCTGCCATGTTCCAATGGTGCATGGTGAGTATCTTCTCCAATATAGTTGAACGATTTCTTGAAATCTTCATGGATGATTTCTCCATCTTTGGAGATTCATTCCAAGAGTATTTGCATCATTTAGAATTAGTTCTCACGCATTATCATGAGAAATATTTGACACTCAGTTGGGAAAAATGCCATTTCATGGTAAAAAATGGCATAGTGCTAGGGCATGCCATCTCAAAAGATGGTATTGAGGTTGACAAAGCCAAGGTGGACCTCAACATTAATCTTGCACCTCCGCGATCAGTGAAACATATACGCTTCTTTCTTTGTTATACTGGTTCTATAGAAGATTTATGAAAAACTTTAGCAAAATTGCTAGACCTTTAACACATCTACTGGACAATGACGTGCCATTCAATTTCATACCTGATTGTCTTAGAGCATTTGAGCAGCTCAAGAAGGTGCTTACCACCACTCCTATCATTCATATGCCAGACTGGAGTCGGCCCTTTATACTTATGTGTAATGCATCTGATTATGCTATCGGTACCGTCCTTGAACAACATATTAATAAGCAGCCATATGTGATTTACTATGCAAGTAGGAAACTCAATAACGTCCAGTTGAACTACTCTACCATAGAGCAAGAGCTTCTGGCAGTCGTCTTTGCACTTGAAAAGTTTCACTCCTACTTAATTGGATCACGAATTATAATTTATACTGACCATGCTACTTTGAAATACTTGTTAACCAAGAAAGATGCAAAAGCATGGCTCGTTCGATAGATCCTCTTGTTACAAGAGTTTGATCTTGAGATATTAGATAAGAAAGGTGCTGATATTTTAGTAGCTGATTATTTGTCTCGCCTGCTTAAGGCTCCAACTAATTCTTGCCCCATAAATGATTCATTTCCTGATGAGCAGTTGTTTGCATTGACATGAAAAGCATAGTTTGCTGACATTGTGAACTATCTTGTGATAAAAAAGATTCCATCGCATTGGTCCAAGCAATATCGATATAGGTTCTTATCCCAAGTAAAATTCTTTTACTGGGATAAACCATATCTGTTCAAATATTCTCCAGACCAGATCATACGTCGATACATACCTGGCAATGAGATACAAAGTGTCCGCTCTTTTTGTCATGATTTTGCTTGTAGAGGACACTTTGGTCCCAGGAAAATGGCTGAAAAGATGTTGCGTAGTGATTTTTATAGGCCAACTCTTTTCAAAGATGCTATGGAATACTGCAAAACATACACACGATGCCAATTAGTAGGCAAAATTTCACGACACAATATGATGCCTCTACAACCTATCCTTGAGGTCGAAATATTTGATGTATGGGGTATAAATTTTATGGGACCGTTACCCAAATCATTTGGAAATAAATACATATTGGTCACTGTCGACTATGTTTCCAAATGGGTAGAGGCAATTGCCGCAAAATCGAATGACAACAAAGTTATTGTCAAGTTCTTGAAAGAGAATATCTTTTCTCGATTTGATATTTCTCGAGCTATCATTAGTGATAATGGTATCCATTTACTAACCGGTCATTTGAGGCGCTTATGCAGAAATATTCCATTACCCACAAGTTAGCCACACCGTACCATCCACAAACCAGTGGGTAAGTAGAAGTTTCCAATCGCTAAATCAAACTGATTTTGAAAAAAGATAGTGCATCACAACAAAAAAGATTGGTCATGTAAACTAGCGGATGCATTATGGGCCTATCGTACCGCCTACAAGACCAATCTAGGCATGTATCCATATCGGTTGATATTTGGAAAAGCGTGTCATTTACCGATGGAGCTTGAGCATAAGGGTTTATGGACCATTAAATTTCTAAATTTTGAGCTCGAAAAAGCAGGTGAGCAGTGAAGGCTGCAACTTAATGAGCTTGATGAGATTAGACGAGATGCATATGATAGTGCTAAGATTTATTAGGAGAAAACTAAAGTGTTTCATGATAAAGCAATCATTCTTAAGTCATTTACACTAGGACAAAAAGTTCTCTTATATAATTCGTGGCTACATTTATTTCTGAAAAATTTGAGGACATGATGGAGTAGACCATACATAGTACGGGAAGTGCACCATCACGATGCAATTGATATGGAGAATCCTAAAAATGGTAATTTATTCAAAGTAAATGGTCAAAGATTAAACCCATTTTTAGAGACTCAAGCGAGCGATAATGCGAAGGTCGTGACACTTCACGACCCAATATATTCATAGATGCATATATTCATTTGTATAATAGAATGTATATTATGTATATTGTGTTACTAACATGATGCAGGGTTGTAAATAAAACTGAGGAAAGGTGAGGGGCTGATTGAAATTTTCCACCACTATAAAATCCCAACCAGCCCCAACTTGCCCTAGATTCATCCAAACCCAAACCCTAGTAGTCCCCATTCTCCCCCAAATCCTCCATTGCTCCTTTATTTTCTTCTCTGCAGATCAGTCGAGACTCTCTAAGTTTTGCTCCAGCCAGAGCTCCTTCCTCCACAAAGTCGTAACCCAGTAGCCCCCTTTCTGCCGCCAATCAGTGGAAAACTGCTACCAAATAGCGGCAGTACAGTGGAATTTCCCTTCGAAACTTTAGGGAGGTGAGCTTACTAGATCCTCTGTTTATTGTTTAATTAGAATAATTTTTTGTGGTCTGTGATAGAATCTAGTGACACAATTTGTTTGCAAAAAATTCTTTGGTGAGATTTTGCTGCATTTAGTGTATATTTCCTATCCACTATTGAAACTATGGCATAAAATTATCTGATATACATGCCCAATTCATTCTACATCCTAGAGTTAGTAGAGGAGTTTTATACGAATTTTGCGAAATATGATATTTTGAAAAATTGCAAAACCATAAAACTCCACTGGCATGGAGAAATACACGAAGTGCACGCAACGACCATCTCTGCAGCCACATGTATCCTCCTTCACCCTGGAAATCAAACCACAGACGCGATTGAGAACTATCTTACACGGATGGGCCAAAATTGCAGAATAACACGAGATAGAGTGATCGCAACAAGACACTTTATCGTAATATACACTGACTTGCCATTGGATCAACACTAATGTGATGGGAATTACACACATGTCGTTATTTTACACATCCACGCTATACATTATTGATTGCATTATACGTCAGGACACTCACTTTTGTATGTGCACACAATTAGTAGATACTATTATCGATACGAAGATGCGGTCGAGGATTTGTTTGCCTCTGCCATGTCTAATTACACAATTGTGTCGCAGATTTATGTCTAGTGCAGAGTTTGATTCATATGCACCCTCATGTGTGTTTATAGCTGCAGAGCACATTTCAGTGACATCACGCTGCTGTTCCCGAGGATTGGAATAGAAACACTGATAATGAAAATATATATGCCACTGAATTAACACAAGAGGAGGAGAATGGCGCCTTCTTTGACTGAGACTTGTCAGCTGATCCCACTTAGCAAATTAATGTCATCTGGCAAGGTCTTGAAAAAATTTGGCGTCGATTGAAACAAATCGATCATGGAGAGACTTCTACTGCACGTGCACATCGTGCACCCTGTGAGTCAAGTAGGAGGCAAAGAGGATGACACCAATGATTTATGTATGAAGGCATACACAAGTTTAGGTGTGGGGAGTGGATTAGGAGATTTTTATTTTCTAGGATTTTTAGTTTTTACTCTAGGATTTTTATTTTAATTTTAGATTTTCTTAGAGTTTCTTTATTTTACACTTCGGATAGTTTTTAGGGTAACTAACTAAAAAATAAAAAAGTAAAAAAATTAAAAAAAGGAGAAAAACTGAAAAAAATTAAAAAAATTATATATTTTTATCAATAGATCAACCTAATTATAAATAAAGGAATAAATTTAGATTTGAAATTTGATATGAGAGTAGATTGGATGATACACTCAGAATTTTATGAAAAATATTAAAAGTCAAAAAATAATACCGCTAATAGTAATTTTGAGGTAAGTATACATCTAATTTTTATTTCACAATAGTTTATTAGATTAAGGACAAAGATGATAACGATTAAGTTAGTCTTCTCTCTTTAAACAAGAAAAAAAGAGAAAAAAAGAGGTGAGCCTGGTATTAAGGTAATAACTTCAGAAATGAAAAATAGTGAGAAGAAAAAAAAAGGATGCACCTGGTATTAAAACAACCCCAAGAGTGATAAAAAAAGGGGATGCGCTTGGTATTAAGGCAATAGGCTCAAGAGTGAAAAAAGAGTATGATCCAAGTAATCAGGTACTTTGCACCGAAGTAAGCTTGAATATTCGCATGAAAGGTGAAATATTCTTTAAAAAAAATTTGTTAAGAGAGAGGAGATGAATCATGAGTTAGAATTGGAGTCCAAGGCCGAAGTAGACTATCACACGTGCACGTAGATGTATAGAAGCCAATGGATTATCGATTAGTGGGTATTGAAAGATAGAATTTGAGTTTTTTGATTAAAATGATAAGTGTATCTGATATGACGCTTGATTGGAAAAATGATGATCTAAATGTGCTCTTGAGTTTGTATATTAGTGAGATTAATTGAAGAAAATATAAAAAAAAGATTTTCATATAAAATTTTTATTTTTATTGATTTTCGATTATCCTTATTTTTCTTTTCTTTATTCTTTAATCTAATTTCTTCACGAATTTTGTGGGTAACCTAGGGGTTTAAAGGCTTGTTGCACGTGCTAAGTGCAATCGCGATTCCTGCGAAAGTGAGTTAGGATTTTTCTTTTTCTTTTTAGGTTTAGGTTTTGCTCAAAGACTAGTAAAAGATAAGTATGGGGGTGTGATGAGTGCCATATATTACATATTTATAGTCTCTATATTATCTATTTTGTATTTAAATAATGCTATTCGGTTATTTTTAGTGTATTTTTCAGGTAAACCTATTCCTACAAGGAGATGGCATAAAATCAGAGCTGGATTAGGAAACCAAGCCTAGAAAAGAGTTAAAAGTGAGAAAAGCTACAAGACTATGATGCTGCAGAGAGTTGAAGTCCAATATAGTCAACAAAATCAAAAGAATAAGACAAGAGACTCATGCAGAAGAAAAACTAGAAGAAGATCTCAAAGTTTTAACCGCTATTTGGCAGCGTTAGCAGCCAACTCTGGGTGAAATTTCTGCGGGGCTTCAATGTAATTTGTAGTTTTTCACTTGCATTCAAATTAGGGTTTGATTTTTTGAAACCTATATATTGGTCGTATCCTTGTAATCTAGGGTTATCATAGAGAAAATATGATATAATTTTGTACTCAAATTTTAATTAATAAAATTAGAGTTTTGCTGATGGGGTGACAGCCGCCATAGCGACTCCAGAGGTAAATTCTCTTTTAGTTGCTTTCTAATTTAGATTTATATTGCTTTCTAGATTAGATTTCCTTGCTTTCATGAATAAAAATAGGATTTTAATAACTAGAATTATGAGTAACTAATTTGCTTTAGCCATAGGATGTAGATGAAATTAGTTTAATAGATCTACCATGGATTTATCTCATCTTCTTCCTAAAAAGAAATAAAGTCATGATTTTTCTATAAATAAATAAAAGATAGATTTCGTAAATCATAATTCTTTGATATATTATACTTAATTCATATTTTGATAATCTATACTTAGATGATATTTGGAATTTATATTCTTTGTTTTTATTTCTAGAATTATTAACAAAGATTTTCCTATAAATAAATTGAAGAGAATAAATTTGTAAATCTAATTTCTTTGATATGTTATACTTAAGTTTAGTCTTTTGATGGCCTATACTTAGATTAGAGTTTAAAGTTTATTTTTTTACTTTTGTTTATAAGATTATCTTTTAGATATAATTTATTTTTAAAAAGATGTTATTTTTGATGATCTATACTTGCACGTCACTTGATAGGTCATACTTAGGGGCACTTAATTAAAATAAAATTAAAAAGATCACATTTTTAATGTGTTACTTGATCGTGCATACTTAAAAAGTTTGGCAGAAAAAGATAATTTATTGTTAGGCTATTATTCTAATGGATTTGAAATTCTAGGCTAATATTTAGAACTTAAAACCAATCATCTCAATTTAGAATCTCATAGTTAACTTGATAGAACTAAAAAATTAATAAGAATTGCAAAATACATTAGATCTCTGTGGGATGACCTATATAGTGTTACACCGATACTGTGCGTTTACAGTAGAATTATTACATTACAGCTCAGCCTCCAAAGAAGCTTCAAAGGCGACGTTCCTGTTGAAGGACTCTTCAGACCAGTCTGGTCTCAAAGGAGAATCATCTCCTTTACCAGCACAAGACTCAGGGTCTGCACCTCTTGATCTCCTTGAGAGTATGAATCAGAATCCCCATATTAACAAGGGAAAATGACTATTCTTTGATTGTGAAAAAGACAAACCAGAGAATAAGGTTCTTTTCACCCGCACAATGAGAAAGAATTTTAGAAGAAGTAAGGTTTGCGCTCTCCACAGAGCCATGAAACAAAGAGAATCTATTGAATCACAAGCGTGAAGACCTCTAGTTCAAGTATGGAAACCCAAGAGCGAAGTAGTGGTTCCAGAGAGGAAATAAGATCAAGATGCAGATGGTTTTATTCATGTTTCTTACAAGAAACGTTGTACACCTACCAAGTTCATCTATGATTTCAAACATTGAGTTTACAACTGCGTTCCACAAACAAGACTTGGGTCCCACAGTGTGTCTAGGAAACAAAATGTGATTTTCAGAAACACATTTTCGCAGATAAACGTGGACCTCAAATCCACGTACCAACAGAAAAACATGGTTATCAAAATCGCGAACTGGCTTCTAAAGTTTGAATTCCAATTTCGGCAGAAGCTCATCCATCTGCCACCACAACTAAAGTGAATTTGCTCCTAGAGTCTTTAAGGGAATAGAAAATCATATTCCAAAGATATCATTTGGAGGCGATGCCATTTCCATTAACAATATAATGAGTTCCAATACAAGAGACCTCGGGAAACTTCTCAACAAAAAAAGAGAAGAATCTCGAGTATCTCAATGTCATTATGAAAGATTGATCAATGCGGTGTTATCGCATTGTTACTGTGTAGCAACTCCTGCTAAACAGTCGGTTTTTAATCGACTTACAACATCTTCACTTCAACCATCTAAAAGGAGGAGATCCAACAAACAAGAATTTTCTAAACCTGAATAACCTGAAGTATCATCCAATATGATAAACTTCAAAGGAAAGAAGAAGAAGAAGAAGAGTTTCCATATAACAAATTCTTCTGACTCTGAACGCTCTTCAGGCTTAAAGAGTTTTCAGCGAGATGCAGGATGTTTTTCAGAATACCTGACTCAAGAAAGGAGTAACAATGCCTGTGGATTATAGACAAATGACTAGAGTCTTCCGATGATGAAGAAGAAATAGTAAATTCAGCTGTGGTCGAATCTCAGACATCAGACTCGTTCGTTAAAGTTTCCGCATTTGCATATATGGTACAAGGAACTCCAGAAGAGTTCATGAAAAGAATGGATGAACAAGACAAAACTATCCAACAATAGCAAAATACTATTAATGAAATTAGAGATACGAAGTATGTCTTGCTGGAGTTAGAAAAAAAAGAAGGAAAGAGAAAGACAAATCTTCTTCTAAAACTCCTTATGATTTAAGGAACAATAGAGCGAAGAATATAGAAGATGAATCTCGCATTCCTCCTAGAAATGATAATGAAAATAATGAAGACTGTTGGGAATAAGAAGATAATCGTTCCACGCACTCCCATCACTAAGAAGGAAATCCGAATCAGGAAGAAAATGCAAACACTGCTTGGATGGAGAATTTTCAAAATCAACTGAATGCTTTTATGCACAAGAATAATTTGCAAGAGTTGGGGGTTGTGAGGCCAAATTCGGTAGAATAGGAAAGTATACCATTTCCGGAGAATTACAAACCACTGAAGCTCAAATCATTTTATGGTACTTATGCATGAGAATGATTTGCAAAAGCTGGGGTTTGTGAGGCCAAATTTGGTAGAATGGGAAAGTATACCATTCGCGGAGAATTACAAACCACTGAAGCTCAAATCATTTTATGGTAAAGGATCATCGAATTAGCACCTTTACTATTTCAAATCTCCGAAGGGACACTTGACTGGGAATGATCCAATCATTATGCGAGTCTTTGTTAGTAGCTTAATAGTCTAGCATTTGAATGGTTCCGAATATTAGAACCGAAAACCATCAATTCGTGGAATGATTTGAAAAAAGCCTTCTTGACAAGGTTTTATGAAGATGACATGGAAATCTCAATGTCAGCGCTACTTACTACAAAACAAAAGAAGGGAGAATCCGCTCTAGATTTCATTAGAAGATTCAGAAATGATCATTTAAGATGTCCGCATGGAATGCCAAGAAAACATTGGTAGAAATTTGCAGACACAATCTCTCTACTAAAGTTCTTACCACGATGGGGCTGTAAAGTCTTATACCTGGATAGATTTTTCATTATAAGCTGAGGAAGCTAAAGAAATTACACCAAGACTTGAGGCTAGAGAAGAAGGGAAACAAAGACAAAATAATTCTAGACAGTATCAATCTTCTTGATCCAAGGGGAAAGAGACAATGGTGATTGATACTTCGAATCCTGCGAAATCTTCTCCAAAGGCTCCTCCTCAATCGCAGATTCCTTAGAAACAATATTCTTTATAAGATGAGTATACCATTACTATCTTTAATTTGCTTATGACAAAGAATATGCTTAAATTGTCAGAATCAAAATGACCTAAAGAAGCAGTAAATGTTAATGATCATAATTAATATGTGTATCATAGGATTATTAATCATCTTACCAAAAATTATTATATTCTCAAGGGTAAGATTCAAGCTCTGTTAGACGCCAAAATTATCAAGTTGCAGAAAGATCAGAAGAAAGTAACTGCAAACATGGTGACTTTTAGATTTGCAAAAGCTCCCAATTGGATAGAATTAATCGTTCAAGATGGAGTTCAACCTATTCCTAAAGGTACGATGAGCGTTGTGAATTATGATCCTCATCAACAACAAAAGAAAGGGTTATGTTCTTTTGTAACTTCTAAAGAAGAAATAATGTGGGTACATCTAGACCTCCTTAAAGATGAGCAATGGACTTCAAGTTAATCTAAGAAGAAGTCAAAAGGAAAAACTTTTACTTCTAATGCTGTTACTACAATTCTTAAAGATGACACAGAAGTTCCTCCTCTCTCAGATTCAGAAGAAAAAGTCAAAGATTCTTTGGTAGTTAATGTGAATCAACCAAAACCTTCTTGGACTCATTCAGGAAAAGATTACTAAAAGAATTATGATCAAGTAGTAGAACCTCAACCGCCTTCAGAAAAGAACAAGCAAAAAGGACTTAAATTTGACAAAACTCTTAAAAATAAAAACAAAGAACCTGTAGAAAGTTCCAAGAAGCCATTTCAATTTGACGTATTAGCACAATTGGTTAATATTCTGGCAAGAATTACTTTGTATGAGCTCCTAAAACTCTCTAAACAAACTAGTGAAGTTTTAAGAGAAGCTCTGTAAGATTCTAAAATATTTTGTTATAAATGTCAGAAACAGTCGAAGAGGAAGAAGAAGTCTGTACAGTATGTCATCAGGTTTCTAAAAAGATTCCTTACATAACCTTCTCTCCAGTAGATATGCAAGTTAAGAATAAGAAGCGTCATCGTCCTTTGTATTACAAATGATACATAGGGTCATCAGAGATCGACCGAATCCAAGTTAATTCTAGATCTGCTCTAAGTATAATACCGAGACGGGTATTACGATATCTTGGGGTCCCTATGAATAGATTAGCAACAACAAATACTATCATTTTTGGATTCAATGCTAATGGTAGTAGACCACTGGGCAAAATAAAGTTGAAGTGCCAGATCAGCGATCTAAAGACGGAGGTCACATGCTATGTAATAGATGCGACACGTTTTATAATTTCTGCTTGGAAGGCTATGGATTCATATCAATCTCATTGTTCTGTCTACACTTCATTATTATATGAAGCATGTGGATAAAGATGAAAATGTGAAGACCTTAATTGCAGAGAAGCAACCTTTTAAAGGAGTTGAAAACTACTTTATAGATATGTTGTTGTATCAAGACACATTTGAAACAGCTGAACAACCTGCTCTAGAGGTATCTGACAGTGGCAACGAAGCTGACACTGAATCAGGATCCGAGAATTTAGAATCCGATGATGTAAATTGGGATGGAGAACCAACTGTAATAAGCTTTGAAGGCCTTGATATAAATGACACCGCCAATTCTGATGGCGAATGGACAATCAATGAAGATATAGAGTTTGTTTATTCTTCTAATATTGATTCTGAACTCTCAAGTACTAGTATTGACATGGTCAATAATCACCTAGATAAAATATATATTTTTAGGTTCATTTCAAGCATCTGTTCGATCATCCTTTTGCATACAAAGTGATGACGATGGAGATGCAAATAAAGTTGTTTTTGAAGTTCATCCTAAAAATAAAGATCAAAAACCTATAATATTTAGAAAAGCAATTAACAAGAATAAAGAAAAATATTTAGATTCTGAGGAAGAACAGGAAAATCACTAGTTCTTCAATTATGATGAAAATTTTCATACGTTAATGAGAAAAATGGGGTACAACCTAGCCAAAGGTAGGGGATTAAATTTTGGAAAAAGGAGAAAAACAATCCTTTAACTTTTTGTTCCAATAGGAAAAATACCAGATTACTACGATAAAACTGGCAGGGGGTTGGGATATGTTACCACTTTTAAAAATCTTTTGGATGTAAAATTTGAAGAAAGGCAGCAAACTTATTCGTCAGAATCATAATATTGGGATTCAGATGTAAGCAGTGGTGCTATTTTTCGCAAGGTTTCTGTTAATATAGTTTCCACCAATCAAGAGAAAGAAGACATTGATGAAATATCAGTAATCAAGGATGATCCTTGGGCGAAACACCTCAATATGAAGTGGAAAATTCAGTTTGAACAACGAAAACCTCCGACTGAAGATAAAATGATCCAAATAAATATAGGTGACGAAGTTAATTCTTAACCCATATTTATAAGTGAAAATTTGTCTTCAGAGAAAAAAGAAAGAATGATATCTCTCATTAGAGAACATATTGATGTTTTCACTTGCAATTTTAAAGATATGTCAGGTTTTGACTCAAAAGTCTTGGTTCATAAATTAAATATCTGACCAGATGTAAAGCCAGTAAAACAACAACAACGAAGATTCCATCTTGAAATTATGGAGGTGATCGAAGATGAAATCAAAAAGTTAATTGAGTCTAGTTTCATTCGTAAAGAACAACATCCAGACTGGGTTGCGAATATATTCCCTGTAACTAAAAAGAACGGAAAAATTAGGGTCTGCATTGATTTCAGAGATTTAAATAAATTATGCCTGAAGGATGAATTTCTTTTATCGATTACAAATGTCATAATTGACAACACTTGTGGCTATGAAAGGATGTCATTTATGGATGGATTCTTATGATACATTCAAATCAAGATATACCCTGATGATGAAAAGCATATATCTTTCATAATGCCACTTAGAGTATACTTTATACAGTCATGCCATTTGGTATAAAGAACGTTGGTGCCACGTATCAACGTGCTATGAACACGATATTCTAAGAATACTATGAAAGACAGTAGAATGCTATGTAGATAATCTGGCAATTAAAAGTAAAATTAAGGATGATCATCTTCATGATCTGAGAACAATTTTTGACCTTATGCGTAAACACCAGCTTAAAATTCACCCTACTAAATCTTTTCAGGGAGTTTCCAGTGGAAAATTTCTTAACTTTATAGTCACTTCCCAAGGAATTCATCTTAATCCAGATAAAATTAAAGCAATTCAAGATATATTACCTCCCAAGAATTGAGAGGACTATAGGGTAGGTTGGCGTACATTGACAGATTCATATCAAATTTATGAGGGAAGTGTCAATCTTTTATAAGATTGATGAAGAAAGGCGTATCATTCATTTGGGATGATGCATGTCAGAAAGCTTTTCAAGAAATCAAAGAGTATCTCACCAAACTACCTATTCTCGTAGCTCTAGTATCAGGAATACTTTTCCTGTTATATGTGAGAGAAATGGATCATTTCTTGGGAGCTCTATTGGTGCAAAAGAATGAATTGGGGATATGAACAAGCCATTTATTATCTCAACAGAATGATGACTAGGGCTGAATATCGATATAACCCAGTGGAAAAGAATGCCTAGATTTGGTGTTTGCAGTATAGAAAATACGACACTATTTAGTTGGGCAAACAATTCATATTATATCGAGAGTTAATCCCTTAAAAATATTAATGATTAAGTCAGGGTCATTAAATTCAAGACTATCCAATTGGGCTCTTTTGCTATTGCAATATGATATGTATTTTATCCTACAAAAATCAATTAAAGGACAAGTTATAGCTGATTTCCTGGCTGAACACCTGATTCCAACATCTTCAAAATTATATGAAGATATCCCTGGCGACATAATCGAATGAAATACAATTTCAAAGCAAAATGTTTCATAAGCAAATGCTGAAGTAAATACTGTTACAGAAGATATGTGGCAACTTTTCTTCGATGGTGCCTCTAAAATGGGACTCAAAGGAAAGATGGTAGCAAGAGTGGGAGTCATTTTTGTTTCTCCTTACAACCACATCATTTCTCGAGCATACTCATTGATAAACTGATGTTCTAATAATATTGCTGAATACAATGCCCTAATGATTGGTTTGAAAATAGCCAAACAACTGGGGGTTGAAATATTTAAAAATATATGGAGATTCCCAACTTGTTATAAATCAAGTTAGAGGGTAATATGAAGTTAAAAATGAGGACCTTTTACAATATTACCAAGCAGTCATAAAAATGAATGATAGTTTTAATGGTTTCTATATTAGTCATGTGACGTGCCATCATAATGGTTGTGTAGATTCACTAGTTTCCTTAACTGCTACTTTAGTGTTACCCAAAAATGCTAATAAGCAAATAACAGTGGAAAGTAAGGAATTATTTTGCCCAAAAAATGAGATTGAAGTAGAGCTAAATTCAGCAGATGAAGTATATGTTCTTGAGTCTGATCTCAAACTAAGAGATTCGAGATTTCCTTACATAGACTATATTTTTTATGGGATATTGTTAGAAGATCCTAAAGAAGCAGCAGTAATTCGAAGAAAAACTATTCGATTCTATTACAATGCCAAACTTCGAACATTTTATAGAAAATCTTATGATGGTATTTTGTTTCCGTGTCTTTCTAACAAAGAAGCTCAAGAAGCACTTGAAGAAGCTCATAGCGGTATTTGCGGAGCACATCAATCAGGACCAAAACTCTAAGATAGACACCGAAGAATGGGTTATTACTGGCCTAAGATGATGACAGACGCAATTATTTATGCTAAAAAATGTAGAGCCTGCCAAATACATGCAGACTTCGTACATTAAGCTCCGGAATATCTTCACCCAACAGCTATATCATGACCATTCGAATAATGGAGAATGGACATTATTGGATCAATTTTCCCACCATCAATGAGGGGACATCGATTCATATTAACCATAACAGATTACTTCTCAAAATTGACTAAAGTTGTTTCTTTAACTGAAGTAAATTCATCAGATATTATTAAGTTCATCAAACATCATGTTATATAATGCTTTGGAGTGCCTAGGAGAATTATTCATGACAACGAACATAAGTTTGTGAGTCAGTCATTCTCCAGGATTTGTAATAAATATAGGATTGAAAGTATGGCTTTATCTCTATACTATCCTGCAGCCAATGGTTTAGCAAAAGTTTTCAATAAAACCTTTGTGAAGCTTCTTAAAAAGTTTGTTTCATCCAATCAACAAGACTGGAATGAAAAGCTTAGAGAATGTCTTTGGGCATATCGAACTACTGTCAAAACTCCTACTAATGCTATGCCATTTTCTTTGGTGTATGAGTCTGAAGCAGTGTTACCATTGAAAATCCGAATTGCAAGAAGAAAGACATTGACAGAGACTTTTAGAATTGGAAGCTCTGGATGATAAATATTTCGAAGTCCAATAAAATATTGAACTCTACAAAGCGCGGATTTTCAAGACCTTTAATATAAAGGTTAAGCAGAGAACTTTTAAGAAAGGTGATCTAGTCTTTTCAATAAGAAGACCGATCATAACTAATCAAACATCTAAAGAAAAGTTCCAGCCAAAATGGGAGAGACCATTGTCATTATTCAGTCTATTCTAATGGCGCATATGGTTGGCAAAATAGAATGACGACAAAATAATGATACCAATTAATAGAAAATTTCTGAAAAAAATATTATTCCTAAATGATTAGTAAGAAGTAATGAAGTTAAAGTTTGAGTGGTTTAAAATACATATCTTCTTCTATAACCCTCAACTACATCTCCGACCGATACCGCGAAGAAGAGAATATAGAAGTATCAAATCATTTGATACACATACATGAATTTTTCCTCTAACAATAGGAAAATTCAACATTACGACTTGATTATTGATCTATTCGAATGCTGGATATTCGAAGTTCATAAAGAGATTAATGAATGTATCAGATTCTTGACACTATTATCTCCAAAATAGGACCAATTTGTTTACCAATCAAATAGAGCTCATGTACAAGGAAAAACCCATTCTCAATGAGTTTTAGCATAAAATGTCAAATGAATCTAATGTCTCTATGTCTAAGAATAGAGGAAAGTTTAGCATTTAAAGTTCAAATGATATTCTCGACAATCCACTGTGCTGAGGGTAAAAAGCATGAATAAGTATAATCCATTAAGGTTTAGAGAAGAGAAAAGTTTGGTATTTAAAATCCAAATGAAAATTTTGACAACTCATCATGCTGAGAGGAATAACATGGTTAGCCCAATGCAAACAACATTTGGTAAAAATTAATCAAATCTATTTATAATTAGAAGTTTGATAAAAAATCCCATGAACTTATCATGATAAGTTCCTATCTTCGACATATTTAAGATTCGTGACTCTAGAGTCAAAGGATCCTAAAACACGAATTTTATATAGAAATGCAGTTTTGAATTCTAAAAGCGTGAATTTTCGTAAAATCGCGCTCTGCTTCATTTCCTCCAAATTTGCCAAGTTAAAAATTATTTCTGGCAAATAAAATTTTCTTTCCTCCAAATTTGTTAAGTTAAACATTATCTCTGGCAAACAAAATTTTCTTTCCTCCAAATTTGCTAAGTTAAAATTTATCTCTGGCAAATAAAATTTTCTTTCTTCTAAATTTGCTAAGTTAAAAATTACCTCTGGCAAACAGAATTTTCTTTCTTCCAAATTTACGAAGTTAAAAATTACCTCTAGCAATTCAAAAGTTGTTATACTATAAGTCACTGAACAACGCATATTTTAACTTGTTCAGAAAAATTAATAGTTACTTCTATCCTAATTCAATAAATTTATTTATTCATAGCAAAATCCATTTTTGGCATTTGAATAATGTCTTTATATTGTTAAGTTAATAATTATCTCTAACTAATATTCTGGAGAGTCAATAATTATCAAGTTAACTGTTACCTCTGATGATCAAAATCAAAATAATCATCAAGTTAATAGTTATCTCTGATGATCAAAATCAAAATATTCATTAAGTTAATAGTTACCTTTAATGATCAATATCAAAATTATTTATCAAGTTAACAGTTACCTCTGAATGAATGATAACAAAATTCTTAAAATTATAAAAATTATTCATTACCAAATCAATATTACATAGAATTCCTTGATATCGTACAATTAATGTAAATGGGTACAAATCATTGAGTCAAGAGAACATTAAAATTTTTCGTCAATATCTTTTATCCCTAATAGGATGACTTCATAAGTAAAGACAAAAAGATTGCTTCTGTAGCCTCCTCCTGCCGATGGTTAAGAACTTCCAAATTTGCTCGCTCAGTTATGATCAATGTCGCCAGTAATTTGATTAGTTCAAAGTTGGGTGCACCAAATGAATGTTTTTAAGTATACAACTTATGGAACTGCTGGAATTGGGAGTTGTCGACAATTATTTACCATTCTTACTTTAAGGATGTAGGTAGGAAATTGACAATACCACACACCCGAAATCTTTTCTCTCATGAAAAATACATGAGATTTATTGGTTCTCCAAAGATATTGAAAAAAATTTGAGGACCAGTCGGGTGTGGTTCATTGTTAAGAACAATGACTATGATTATATCTTGCAACAGATCTAGAATCTTGTTAAGAAATATAAAAAAAAATATTTGATTTATGTTCATAACAAGAAAACTTACCGTAGTTAAGGAAAATGATTACGGTCATAAGGATCTTTTAAATGTGATGTTTCTTCCCCAACGAACCTAGCAAAAAACCAGGTACAAATAGGCCTAAATTGTCTGGAGGCCTTGTTACATGCCAATTGCAACTGATTCCATTAAATAAAAAGAAAGACGAAGAATTAAGAACTAGCAGAAGCATGGCAGAAGTCTTTAGAAAAGTATGAATACAAATAGGCTAACTAAATGTTGAAGATTTCTTCAAAGAAGTCCTAAGAAGAATTCAAGCAAGGATAACCTAAAAAAAATTTAGAGAAGAAAAGAGTTCAGAAAAATTCCTAAGTCAGAATGATTTTTTGTAGAACAACTTGTCTACATAGTTCTTCTTTGTTGATAGTTGTATTATTCACTGGTGCAGATTCCAATGCTTCCAATTCAGCTTGAGCAGTCAAGAGGGTTTTGTTCACATTATCACATTGCTTAGACAAGTCAGCAAAATTCTTCATTGTCTCCTTGCACTCTTTGGAAATATTTTCAAGAAATTTCTGAGCCTTGGCAATGGTTTCTTGAGTTCTGGCAATGGCTTGATCATGGCCTTTGATAATCGAAGCAGTATTCTCTATTTGAAGATATAGAGATTGACTATTTGATTGATTTTTATCAATGCCAGCCCTAGAAGCATCAACTTTTGCTTAGATTTCCTTCTGAAGTTAAGTTGATTCTCCAGTAGTCTTTGAAAAGTGGTTTCCATTATTTCTGACTTAACTGTAATACGAATCTTCAATAAAAAGTCAGTATGATTCTAAAGCTGAGCTACTATGAGTTTATAAGGATTTGCTTTTTTTTTCTCCACCAACACTTGCTATGCCAGTCACATAAATATTAAGAACATTGGTAATTGAGGAGAAGGAACTTTCTTTCAGAATCTTATCAATACAGCGGTCTAGAAAGTCAAAGAAGACTTTAATAGTATGCTAGAGCAAATCATCTTCAAGAGCATCCACTTCTGCATAACCTGTTGATGAAGAAGTAGCTGTAGTGGAAGTAACAACAGGAGTAGATGTGGATGGTACTGCACTTCGAGGTGAAGAAACAATAATTTCAATGAGTGCAGCAGATTCAGAGTTCTGACTTCAGTGGGAGCAGCAGCTTCAACAGCTCCAACTTCAGCAGAGGCAATAGCCTCAATATCCTCAATAGGTGTAGCAACCTCTGCAGTTTCAATCTCAGTGACATCAGTGGTTCCAAAATGGCTAGTAGCCACAGCAGCTTCTAGTGCAACTTCTGGTTGAATTTCATTATCAGCAAATGAAGTATCACCTTCAGGTACATACTTCGAAATTAGAGTAGAGGGAAACATTTCTAAAGAAAAAGAGAGAAATGATTAATTGATGATAAAAGAAGTGAAAGATGATGTAAATGAGTAAAGTTCAGAATAGACCTTGGGGTTGGAAACAGAATTCTCCTGGACCATACACTTCAGCTCTCTCTTCCAACGTTAGAAAAGTATATTTACCATGATCTGATAGAGGAGTAGAAGAATAAATATCATCACTATTAATATCATCATCATCAACATTATCATTATCATCACCTCCATCATCAGGATCTCCTGAAGGAGGTACTACCATTAAGGAAGAGCCTGGTGCATGGGTCTCTCCAACGATTTGTACGTCATCATCACTTGTGGCCTGAGCTGCCATAGGAGCAGGAGTAGTAGATCCCTCTTGCACCAATTGAACTAATCCTTCTGAAGGAGGTATAGCAATAGATGAAGGCTCAACTATCGATGCAGTAGAACGAATCTCTTGAGTAGGGTCACTGGAAAAAAATAGGCCCTTGACTCCAACGCTTTTTAGAAGAACGAGAAAACAAATCCGCATCATCGTCCTCTTCTTGTTTTTCCTCAGCGGTTCCATAAACTGAACTAAGTGTTGCTACACCAAGATTAGCCAATAGATTCTGCAGAATGATTGACAAATCATTAAGACGCTTCAATCTATTCCACTTGTAAGTTGCCTTCTTAAGCAGAGATTTTGACTTAGGAGATGTCCCCTTTGCCATAGGAGGAGGAGAAACTGGAATGGTAGGAGATACAAGTCGATCCATCGGGACTATTTCAGTACTTTTCTCACCTCTTGACACGAATTCTTCAATACCAAACTTTACACCAAAGTCTGCTATTCTGGCCACTTTAGTACTGTCAGCTTTTCTCATTTGAGAATACCATGCTCTAATGTCTTTTAAATAAGTAAAACTCATGTCAAAAGTCTGAGGGATGGAATGAGTAGCAGAATACCATTTGCATAAACCAAAGGCCATGTACGAATTTGGAGTCTTGAGTGGAAGATTAAATTTGGCCTTTGTACCACCGGAGATGAAATGAAACCAAGCTCTGGCTCCCCCAAACAAATTCCCAATGAAACTCATGTCCATGTTTGGATTTTCGACATATAATTGATCATGTCCAAGCTGTCGAGAGAAATGGCTTGGGTGATAGGGTCCAATGTAACAATGATTCCCTATGCGAAGTACCAGGTGGCCTAGATGAAACTTCTTAGCCACCAGAAACATCCAAGAGAAAGAGTGGTAAACTTATCAGCACCGGCTATATCTGCGAATTCATCACCATAGTCAGCATTTGGAAAATAGGGGAAGCACTTGAACAGCTCATACTTAGAATGATGTCGGGGTGTTCTACGAATTGCAGCCATATAACCTCCATCCCATTTTGATGTCTCATAATGTTGAACTCTGGGAGAACTTAAGTCTACTTGAGCATTAATCAGACTCATTAATGAGGGACAGTGCAGAACTATCCAAGCCATTAGATAAGTGTTTGGAAGTTCCACACGCGGATTTGGAGTCTTGACAATTAAGTTTTCATAATCATCATACTTTTTCTTGACATTACAAAATTTATCAACCTGTTTCCTCAATCCATTTTGATTTCCGCAAACCATTATTGGCAGTAAACTGACAGTGTGGCCAAATGCTAGAAAGATGGCTAGATTACTACTCTGACTGATAAAGCTTCTTGTGGTGGTGTTGGAACCACTAATCTTTTCAGCCATAACATTAAGAAACCTGCTACTAAAGCATGAAATGATAAAGGTTGTAGGGCCTGGTAATGAAAACTTTCAAAAGATGTTCCATCAATGAAGACATCTTCATCTGATTCAGCAACATGTGCACCTGCTCCAAAATGAGCAATCCTTTCCTCAACTTCTTGCTCAAAGACTGGAGAAAGACGAGTGAAATCAGGATTGTTCTTCACATACTTGGGGAAAAGATACTGCAACCACTTAGTTTGCTTCACATTGCGAGCTTTAGACATGTGAGCACAAATGTGGTAATGACAAAGCAATTCCCAATAAGTATCATAAATCATAGGATCTTGAGGTTTCAGTAGATGAAGTTCTTCTCCAGTAGGAATATATTCTTCATAAGGTATGTCTCCCATGGAAAGTCTTGAAATCTTATGCATCTCATGGAGGGCAAATCCTAGTTTACCATAGAGCGTAAAGAAAGTACAAGTCTAAAGATTATACATTTCCAACAAACTAATGAAATAGAATCGACTGGGAGGAATTTCATGTTGAGTTGCTCTTATAGCCCGATAAAGATTTATGTGCTTCAGTTGGTATGCATAAGCACTTAAGCAGAATTTGATAAAGATCGTCCATTCTCCTTTTGAAGAAGAATGAATCCATCTAATTGGGCAAAAATCCTTAACCGGGAATTCTCCCTGTGCTTCAACAAATCGATACAAGAAAGTTCGATCAATCACCAAAGTTTCACCTAAAGGAAGCTCTTCTTTAAACGATCCCAGAAATAATCCAAAACCTGTCTTCCAGTTGAACAAGGAAATGCCCCTTGTGCACTAAATCTGCCCAACAACATGCCATCCTGTGGTTTGGATAAATGCCAATCCATGGTTCTAGGAATAGAAAGAGACTGGAGATGCAAGAATGGGTAAGACCTCTCCATATCAGGAAGAAACAGATTACGACCATTAATTTGACGAAGCCACTTATATTCCCCTTCATCCAAGTAATCATTAGGGATCGAGACATGATTATCAATAAAATCCTATCATTCCCCTCAAAAGGAGCAGTCGTTATAAGTTCCCGCAATGTAGGATGAGGAGGATTTAAAATCTTACTTTTTCTCTCTCGACCCTTAGAGGTTGTGCAAGTATGAAAAACTATGGAGAGTCTAAATTGTTTCTCACTATCATATCCTCCTGCATGGCCAAAATAGTGATCTTTCGGCTAAGAGTTTAAAGCATAATTCACTGCATAAGGAAAAGAAAGAATTAAAATAAATCGTGAGAAAGCAGATTCTCTCTCAAAATCAGAATATACATTTCAAATTTGATATGAAGTAAGAAAATCACCTCCAACCAGAGGTTCCTGCCGCACCACTATGGAGCCAGAAGCAACTTGAGAATTTCGGAGACAACTACCAAATGGACCAGAAATTGAAGCATTTTTCATCATCTTCTTATAAAGTTCTTAAAGAAATTTGATGTGGGAGAAGGTTGGATAAATTTATAGAAGAGAAAGAGCTTGAAGATGAAGAGCTTTGAAAGCTTGAAGAAAAATCTAGAACTCAAATTCTTCAAAAAGTGTTAAAAATACTCTAATGATGAGTTTGAAATTTTACAACAAATGATTTGATGGACGAGATATTTGGTTCAAATCTCGTAAGGATCCCCTCATTTATTAATGAGAAAGTCTTGATATTTACATCAGAAAAATGATAATATCCCGGGTGTAATGCATAAAGCGTGAGATCCGCGACCTAATACAGAGTCGTACTCTTTTCAAAAATGCGAGATCCGCAACACTAATACAGGGTCGTGAAAATGTGAGATACATGGTCTTAATACAGAGTTGTGCTCTTTTAAAAAAGCGAGATCTATGGCCCTAATACAGAGTCGTGCTCTTTTCAAAAGTGTGAAATCCATGGCTCTAACACAGAGACGTGCTATTCTCCAAAGCATGTTTCTACAAAAATTTCAATTTTCAAGAACAAATTCATACTGTTAGAGTTGCATTTTGTCAAAGTTATCCAAAGTGTTTCAAAATACCTCGAAAACCATAGAGTTTTGAAAACTTTAGAGGGAGTTTTATTGGCAAAATTTTCATTTATGAGGATCATCTTTTAGATCTGTGGATAAAGTTAAAGAAAAATTAAAACATAGCCTTCATAGGGTTGTGTTTTATTTTTTTTAAAGGATTCAAAGCTACGAACTTGCCATCACACCGCTGCGAATCTAAAGTTTGAGATTCGTGTTCCAATTGTGATTAAAAGGAGTCGCGAATCTAAAGTTTGAGATTCACATTCTGGTTGTGATTAAAAAAGCATCGCGAATCTATAGTTTGAGATTCGCGTTCCGATTGTGATCTAAAGGAGCCACGAATCTAAAGTCTGAGATCCACGTTTCAGATATAATCTAAAGGAGTGGTGAATCTAAGGTCTGAGATCCACGATCTAGTTGTGACTTAAAGAAAATGCAAATTTAAAGTTTGAGATTCACATTCCATATTTCGGTTATGATCCAGAGAATTAAAGACGTCAGTTACAAATCCTAAAGATTTAATACAAATTCACCAGATTAAAAGGCGGAAAGGTAATTCTCAGATAGTGGAGGCCAACAGTTAAACAATTACATCAACTCAAGAGTCTCCAAATATCTATAAATAACAGAAGTTTAGGCGGAAAAAGACATCTGGAGATAAATATTATATAGAGAGAGTCATTTTCTATTCAAGTGTTGGTGTTATCAAAAACCCGAAACTCTTGCCAACTAAAATTTTATACGGAGTGTCAACAGAGAGCAAGATCATCCTCCATAGCTACTTTAGAATCCAACTTTAAACTAGAAGGGAATTAGATTTTCCTCATTTTTTATAAAAGGGAAACCGTTAAAATTGTAATCTCTTATTGAGAAAATTCAATAATGATTCATTTACGATTTTTATGGCAAACAATGAGCATATCTTCAACCATACAAAGTGGTCTCTTGATTGAAAGATCAGCTAGCTGTAATAAGATATTCGTAGGTTGAAACTTTCCTAACCCCAGTTGCTAATAAAATGTGTAAGAAAGTAAGTTGACACTTACTCCTAAATCAAACAATACCTTGTTAAATGTATTGTTCCCAATTGTGCATGAGATTGTAAGGAAACCTGGATTTTTGCATTTGATAGGCAAGGAGTTGAGAGGATTTGAGATATATTTGCAACGAGAAAGACTTTCTCAGGAATGTTTCTTACTTATTTTTTAGTACACATATTCTTAAGAAACTTGGCATAAGTAAAAACATGTTGTATGATATTAAAGAATGAAATATTGACCTTCACTTGCTGAAATATTTCGAGAATCTTCTCTACTTATAGTGAAGGTTTCCTAAGCCAATTGGGATATGTTGCGTTTGGCTTAGGAATAGGTTCATCAAGAGCATGTGATGACAATGGAGATGATAGAGATGGATGTGGAGAAAGAGATGGTGTAGTACACATAATAGTAGGAGCGGAATCATGGGATATAGCTATATTATTATCCACTTGCTTGCCAGATCTGAGCGTGTGAATGGTATTGCATTGGTGAACATGAGATGACACAGACTAAGATAAGTTAGAGTTGGAGTTCATTATTTGTTGGCTCAGAAAGATGCAGGCCCCTACTCACTCAACTATGTATTTAACTGTCCAATTTGGTACTCTAGACACTTGATCAACTGAGAATTTACAAGAAGTTACTAGTCTATTTATTGTATAAAGTCAAAAGAAATGTTTATTGGATTTTGTATGTTTATGTCTAAATTGGACGTTGTCATGAGATGATTATCCATACTCCTCTCAAATGACGTTAGCCATCTATTGTGATCAATGTTAGATCTCTGTTGTGGATAAGAGTTGATTGCAGGAGATCTATTCTAGTAGTTTCCATGGTTTGCGGAATTTGGGTGTTGATAGATACCCACATTTGGTCTCGAGGACTGACTAGTGGTTGGAGGCTGCATGTTGGATTTGGTGACCCCCTGATATTACCCTTTACTCCATGAAAGATTTGGTTGATTTCTCTATCCAGAATTGTATATTGGGGTGTGTGGAATGTTCATGGTTCATTTATATAAGGTATTCGTCTACTTTGGTATCGGACACATAGGATTCACTAAGAGTGGACACTATTCCATGACGTAATTTGGAGTTTCGCAATTAAAGTATGTGAGTGAATGCAATTGATTTATCTGACCTATCTACGAAGCACTAAGAGTTTTCAATGCTTCGATTCTCCTAGCAAAGGCTGCAATCTTAGCTTAGGTAGCAATGAAGCTGTCAACACTTTAGATCTCGCCCTTATTCACATAAGTCGATGCATTAGGCTTCTAAGCAAGACTATCCCACTGCATAGTTTTTCATGCTAGGTCTTCTAAGAATTCTTATGCATTATCCCCATTTTTTCTCATAGACGTCCCCCATCACAGAGACTCAAGAAGAGTTTTGGAAGTATAATCGAGTCCTTCATATACGATTTAACACAATTGCTGCTTTTCTATCGCATGGTAGGGGCACTGTGTTAGCAAGTCCTTAAATCATTCTAGGTACTTCCAGAAGAGTTCTCTACACTTGACTGAACTGATTTATAGCTTTTCGTATTTTAGCCGTCTTGTACGTGGGATAGTACTTCTTAAAAAATACTATCACAAATTCATCCCAAGTAGTGATTGAGTCAATAACCATACTATATAACCATTTCTTAGCATTATCTTTGAGGGCAAACAAGATAAAGTGGAGTTTTATTGTGTCCTCTGATAAATGCTTCAGCTTGATCATCACACATACTTTTTGAAATTCATTGATAAATAAATAGGCATCCTCAGAATCAGATCCAGTGAACTTAAAAAGTATTCTGATGTACTACGATTTCAATTCATAGAGGTTACCCACGGCTTGTGGAAGTTTATGTATGATGGTAGTGATGTTCGCAACAGGTAGCATTAATCCTGAAGGATCAAAATCAGTTGGTTTATTTTGTCCCCCATAATGAAATTTGATCTCACAAATCGACTAAATCGATCATGGGTCTAATATGGTACAAACCAATGAATGTGGATGAATACGTAATTTTCCTAAAACTAATACAAGAAGTGTCAAATGTGCTATGGTGAGATCAAAAGCGGAAGAAATATGATCAACTAATATGATGTTCCTACTTTTTTTTTTATGTTTTTAACTTTTTATAAGACCTAGAATCCATAACATAGAACAGGAGAAAAAAGGGCCAAGGTAGACACTTACCTGCACCAAATGGTGACTCTGGCCTCTGTTTGGCGACGAAACTAGTGGACTTGGCTCCCTAGTTTCTGTAGCATCTCTCTGATGCTTCTCTGATCCCTTCTAGCTTTCAACATACATACTTCCAAATTCCTGCATACTCAACACACACTGTTAACTTGTAAAATACAAAAAAAAAGTAAGAAAATACTATCGATCCTGATTATACTTGAAAGTGTAGTTATTTTAGTTTATTTTGTGTAAGTGTAATATAATTTTGTTGATTGATATAAGAAATTAATAAAAAAATTATTTTTATTAATCAAAATCTCTATTATGATGTTTTTTTCTTAGTGATTTTGTAGTGTTTTATATGCAAGAAAATAAAAAAATCAAAGCGTATCTCAAGTATTAGCTTAGAACTGTGATTTTACAGGTCAGACTATCGATAGCTACCTGTTGGCTGTCGATACCATCGATTATAAAGCAAATTCGAGAGCGGCTATCGATGAAGCTGTCGAAGGCTACGTCTACAATCTGATTTTTTGTAGCTTGTTGAGTGAAAAATTGAGTTTCCATCTAAATAGAATTTTTGCTAGGGTTTTGTAGAAGGGTAAAAATACCCAATGTAATTGATAAAGATGTATCATCATTGAGAGAAGAGATATCAATAGAGTAGAGATTCAAGATTTTAGTTGTTATACTCTTTCATAGAAATCAATAAACGAATTTCTTTTTCTTTATCCATGCTATGAAAAGTATGAGTGGCTAATTCTTGCATTGGTTCAAACGGAATAACAAACCCCAAGTAATTTACTAATATGTGATATTTATACTAATTAATTTTAATTGAATTATATAAAGTTGTTATCTTTAATTCGCTATTATTTTTGAAAGGATCAAGATATAATTTTAATTCTTTGATATTTTATTGTTTGATGCTTAGTTTTTGATATCCCATAGGCTCTTTAGGTATGGTGTATACTTAGGCTTTCATTGTTTATTTTTGTTATTCATATTGCATATTTAGATAAACTCAAAATTTATATAAGTTTAATTGGGGTAAATTATTCAAAGTATCAAGTTTACAACTTTATTAGATTTTGTATTTCTATGATATAGTTCTCGGCAGTAGGAAGGCCACATGATCTATGCAACTGAGATAAAAAAATATAAACACATCTAGTAAATTATTCTATGGGAGAGTTAATCCATCTGACCAATAATTTTATTTCAAGTAAATTTAAACCCTCTTTAACTTTAGTTTTAGTTAATAAAAATCAAATTTTATTTTTAGTTTCATAATTTATTTTTCTTTAGTGTTAACACAATAATCAAACTGATCCTCAAGAGAATGATTTTGGGTTATTACTCTTATACTATTTGTCGATCTCTTGCACTTAGGAGTGTACGATTTAGATCGCAATCAGGTTTTTGGCACCGTCGCGGGGATCAATACTATAGTGTTACACTTTAGTATAGATTAAGATTCCTGTATCATTAATTTTTGGAATTCTAAATTTGCATGACCAGTTGGAGGAGAACTTTAAATGTAGGCTTATTCAATTGTACTCAAATTTACACTCACTTCCAATCCACCAAACACTTCATGGCATGAGCATTAATAATAATAATAATATGAATAAATGTAATAATAATAATGAATTTGGATATAACAGTACAAATGATAATAAAAGTAATCATAGAGGCAATGGAAGGTCTTTATGAGATTATCTACAACCCTATAGGAAAACTCAATCTTCATGCATAGTATTTCCTTTGAATATGGGACACTTCGAGAATAAATCTGGAGTAGTTCAAGTTTTGCCTAAGTTCTATGGGATGGATTTAGAGAGCCTATATTTGCACTTTCGAGAATTCGAAGAATTTTGCTCTACTCTTAATCTTTAAAATATCACTGCACAACAATTTAAGCTTAAGTTCTTTTCATTCTCCTTTATGGATAAGGTAAAGACATGACTACATTCTTTACATCCTAATTCAATAGGAAGATAGGATGAGATGCAAAAAGAATTCCAAAAGAAATTCTTTCCTTAACATCAAATAAATTATATGCGAAAATAAATTCTCAACCTTTATCAGAAAGAAGATGAACAATTGTTCGAGTGTTAGGATAGATTTAAAGATTTATTACAAAGATTTATTATTTTCATGCCCACATTACGGTTTCGAGATACGAAGGACAGTAAGAATCTTCTATCAAGGGCTAAACACTACATCTAGGCAATATGTAGAAACTATGTTTAATAGAGAATTTTTGAGGAAAGATGCTAAGGAAGTATGAAATTTTCTTGATTCACTTGCTGAAAATTCACAAGCCTAGAAAACTGAGGATATTTCCGATAGACAACATTTAGTAGAGAAATCTCATAATAGAGGACTCATTAAATTGGGAGAAACTGAAGATATAGTTGCACAGTTAGTTTCTATCACAAAAAAAAAATGAAAATTTGTTTAGAAAGAAAACTGAAATAGTTAAGATAATAGAAGAAGTTCTGAAAGTTTGTGATATTTGTAAATTACAAGGGCACGTGGCTCACGAATGTTCAAAACATCTTGCTTTTAAGAAAGTATTAACGAACAAGCAAATGCCTTTAATATTATTCCTCCACTAGCAAACAAACCATATTTGCTAACATATAATCCTGGTTGGAGGAACCATCCAAAATTTAAATGAAAGTAGAACTCCCAACAATAATTTCATCATAAAAATCAGCGACTCACTAATCCACCACAACAATACATCCAACTTTCTAATCAACTTTCAGCATACCAACCACTTCAGAAGAGAAATTTTGAGGATAATTTTTTGTAGATACAGTAAAGAATGGATCAAATGATCCAACCACAATAGCAGTTCATTCAGTCGGAACAAACAATCAACAGTCAGAATGCGACGACATTCAGTGATGTCCGATCACAGATAAGCCACCTTAGTTCTACGTTGCAAACAAAAGAAAATAGTAAGCTACTTCTAAACTAGAGGCCAACACTTCAGGTAAAGTCGAAAGTGTAAACACTATTACTTCTTCCACTAATAATGATATATCTAAGATAACTGCTGTAATAAGTTTGCAAATTGGTAAAGTACTTGATGAGCCCCTTTCAAAAGAAAATACTGATAAGAAATAAGACAATGATTCAGTACGACAATTTAAAGATGATAATTCCAATGAACTCACTTCCACAAATTATAAGCATTTTAAAAATATTAATGCTTCTATGCTGCTATTTTAAAAATTTTCAAACAAGTACAAATCAATATACCTCTACTGGAAGTGTCAAACAAGTACCTTCACATGCAAAATTCTTGAAGGACTTGTACATTATCAAAAGATGTCACAATGGATACAAGAAAGTATTTCTCACAAAACAATTAAGTGTATTATTCCATTCTAAACTGTCTCTTAAATTTAAGGATCCTGAATATCCCACTATTTCTTGTATGATAGGTGTACATAATATAGAAAAAGTTTTACTAAATTTGGGGGCTAGTGTAAATCTCTTGCCATATTCAGTTTACAAGCACCTACATCTAGGAGAAATTAAACCTACACCGATCATACTACAATTAGTCGATAGGTCAGGAAGGTATTCCAAGGGCGTTGTGGAAGATGTTTAATGCAGATTGAAATATTTTATTTTCTAGTAGATTTTATAGTTTTCAACACTACACTGTAAAGAAATCACGTCTTCATATTCTTGTTATGCTTGGACATCCATTTTTAGTTATAGCTAATGCAATTATAAATTGTAAGAATGGTGTGGTGAAGTTTCCATTTGGAAATATGACTCTTGAACGTAATGCTTTTAATGTTTGCAAATAACTGAATATCAATAATGATGAATTGCAAGACATTAATTATATTGAACAAATTTAAAGAATGAGATATCGTATCATTGTGCATGTCCAATTCTTTGGAGCATGCATTGATAATGAATGATGATTTTCTTGATTATCTCAAATCCGAACATACTGTTGAAATTATCAAACATTTAACTAATGATCAATGTTTGAATACAATGGGATGGGCCCAAAAAATGGAAGTGTATGAAGATTCACTTCAAATTATAAAGAAATTAATATCATCTGATATCCAAGCACTGATACTTGAGCTAAAGCCACTATCTGAACATCTCAAGTATACATTTTTAGGACCTAAGAAAACTTTCCTGGTGGTCATCTTAGCACATCTTGATGAAATCAGGAAGAGCGACTACTATCAAGATTGCAAAAGTATAAGTGTAACAACCTAATTTCATCATAAGTTACATTCTTGATATCAGATTAATCCCAAAATAAATGCGTTGTGTTTGACTTATTTTTCTATATTTTTATGATTTTCTTAAAATTTTTAAGATAGTCACTTAAAATAATATTATTTTAATCACCGGTGGGTCCTACACATATTTTTACTAGTCTCTCTTCTTTGATTTGTAAAGATTAAGTTTGACTTTTTTTTGGGTTAGTTTAATTTGAAATTATAACTTTAAACAACTCTAATAACCTATTATTAGTATTCATTTGTCCTATTCCTATTTTGTTTTTATTCACCCATACCTCTTTCACCATACTTGTCCTTTGGTCAAGAATGACAAACCATCATGTTACCCCATATCTCTCCTTTATTTATATCTTTTTCTTCCCCTCCTTTCATTTGTTTTCTCTCCTTTATTTTCATTAATCTCTTCCTTTTATTTTTTTCTACTCCAACTCAAGAGAAGAAGAAGAAAAGAGAAGAAGAAGAAAAGAGGAGAAAAAGAATAAAAAGAGAAGTTCTTTAGCCTCAAGATAGATTTACATTCCTTAACCTATCAAGGCAAGTAAAATCACATCCCCTCTCATGTTTTATTTCTAATTCTAATTGTTTATGGTTAACTTAGAATCTTGATTTGTTTAATTTTAGAAATGTGATATTTTTATACAAAATTCTCTATGATTATTTTAAATATAAAAATATGATTCTTACACTCTACTCTATGTTTATGTATTAAATTTGTGATTTTATTTAAGGTCTCCTATACTTAAACTATAAGTTACAACTTAAACTATGTTTTATTTTGAAATTACAAAGAAACTACCTTTATGAATGTTCATCATATTGGATATACATTTGAATTTTTTCATATAAATTCTTCATGTATAATGTAATGATTTTAAAATCATTTTCCACTTACCGTTAGAAAATATGTATATATATACATTTATTTATTTATTCATTATCATGTTTTAAAGAGAGAGTTTCATATAAGTATTACATTAAATTTACTAAAATATTTCTTTTATGCAAGCTATTATATTAGGTCATAATTCCTTTATGCTAATTCATGTTTACTTGAAATATATATACATTAGTAAGGTTTAATAAATTTTGCTACTTTCCATACCATGAAATCATTATAGAATTTGGAAAATTCATTCATTCTAACATTTTATACTCCATCATACTTGCATTGACACATGCATACTAGTTACTTGTACAACATATACGAAATTATGCCGGACTTTCCTTATTAGTACACACACGTCTTGATAGTGCCATGGATCTTGACTTGCCTGTTAACTTGATTTTGACATTCCATCATATTTACTTCGACGTATACATACTAATTACTTGTACAAGATACATGAAAATATTCCGAATTTTCCTTGTTAGTATATACACATGTCTTGATGGTGCCATGGATCCTAACTTGCCTGTTAACTTGATTTTGACATGGACCACATCTTGCTTGTTACTAGACATGTATATGTATTAATCTTGACATGATTAGTTTATCATATTCCAGATTGATTTGCATGTAAAATAACTTGAAATCTTGGGTTATGGGAGAACTAAAAGGTGGACAAATATTGTATCGTGAAAGGTTTAGGATAGGTTGCGCAACCGAAATAGGGGCCCATCCGCGGGGGCGCCCGGGTGGTACTGAGCCATCATCTCTTGTTTAGTCCATGTTGATGGGACGACCGATTACTCAGTAATCGGTATCTGCTTGAGTGCTTAGCGGCACGGCTGGTTCAGTGCCAGCATCTTGGCCGGGTCCCGGGTATGCACGGGTACTTTCACGATACGAGTCATTTCTTCACCACTTAGTTCAAAATATAAAATAAAATATGATATTAATTTAGACTTGATATGCATTAGTCTCCGTACTTGATATCGATCACATACGATACAGATCTATTTCTTCACCACTTAGTTCACCATGCATTACATCAATTCATATTTTACTTGTTAATACATATTGCATGCTCTCTACCATACAAGTCTATTTATTCACCATTAGTCTCCATACTTGATGGCATGTACATTCTTTCTTGATATCATTACTTGATCATTTAATATTTTCCACACATGCGCATAGTTTCATATCCACACCCATATCTTACCTACTTGTTTATATTACACGCTCCGTACTTCTTATTATTTTACTTGCCGGGTTTGACCCTGAGCTCCCCCACACGCTCAGGTACTGAAGATGTGAGCGAGGATCTGCCACTGCATGATTCGTACTTTCTAGAGCAGACAGAGCAGCAATAGATTTATAGGCCTCCGCTTTTGTATTTTTGGTTTGGTATGTATCACTCCTTTGGGACTTTATTTCTAACTTTTGTATCAGTATTGTACTTGTTGCTGCTTATCTTAGACATGTATATCTTCTCTTTTATATGGCAGTAGACTAACTTCCAAGATCCTGGTTGATTACTAGTATTCAATTCCATTCATTTCTTCTTTTACATATTTATAGGCCTCGTGCACGTCGACTTACACGTGCCCGCCGGTAACGCACTCCGTTTTCGTATCTCTCCGGAAAATGGGGCGTTACAATAAGGGAGCTCTTGGATGGAATATGGTGGATATTAAATGTATAGACCCCTTTATTTATATACATCGCATCACTTTGGTAAATGCAGCCAAGCCAATTAGACAAATGTAACGAAGGCTTAATCCTGTCATGAAGGAAGTGGTTAAAACTGAAGTGTTAAAACTGCTTGATGATGGCATCATCTAT
The DNA here is from genome assembly GCA_036321105.1 of Dracaena cambodiana. NCBI lineage: Eukaryota > Viridiplantae > Streptophyta > Magnoliopsida > Asparagales > Asparagaceae > Dracaena > Dracaena cambodiana. The sequence continues at coordinate 31,584,363 of JAYEPQ010000007.1, forward strand.
CCAATTACTGATAGTAAATGGGTCAGTCCAACCTAAGTTCTTCTGAAAAATAGTGGTGTAACAGTCATTAAAAACGAGGATGGAGAGATGATACCCACTAGTACTACTACGAGTTGGCGTGTGTGCATTGATTACCAAAAATTCAATAAAGTAACACGCAAGGATCACTTTCCGTTACCATTTCTTGACCAAGTACTTGAATGAGTTGCTAAGCATGAATTTTTATTGTTCTCTTGATGGTTATTCTGGCTATTATCATATTGAAATTGCTTTAGAGGACCAGGAAAAGATAACTTTTACCTATCCCTTTGGTACTTTTGCGTTTAGAATAATGTCATTTGGATTATGCAATGCATTTCAAAGGTGTATGATAAGTATTTTTAGCAACATAGTTGTAAGATTATTTAGAAGTATTTAAGGATAATTTTCAGTATTTGAAAATAATTTTGAAACTTATTTGACTAATTTAGGATCTGCGATTGAACGATATCAACAGAAAAAGCTACTTTTAAATTGGAAAAAATGCCACTATATGGTTACAAAAGGTATTGTGTTAGGTTAAATAGTTTCATCTAAAGGGATGGAGGCAGATAATACTAAGGTTGAATCTATTTTCAAAATACCAATACCTAAAATCGTGAAAGATATATGTTCGTTCTTAGAACATGCAATTCATAATAGATTTTAGCACTATTGTTAGACCATATTCTCACCTTCTTGTGCAAGATGTACAGTTTGAATGGATGTTGACATGCCAAATAGCTTTTTAAACCCTCAAGGAGATTCTCATTAAGCACCAATAATGCAACATCCAGTTTAGTCTCTTTCATTTGCGATTATGTGCGATGCAAGCGATTATGCAATTGGAATAGTATTGGGGCAACGAAGAGATAAAAAACCATACGTGGTCTACTATGCTAGGAAGACTCTCAATAATGCATAGATGAATTATATGGTAACAGATAAGGAGCTTCTACCTGTATTTTTTATTCTTGATAAAATTTGTTTATATAATTTGGGCTCACATATAGTTGTTTTTATATATCATTTGGTTTTAAAATATCTTTTGACAAAGAAAGATATGAAACCATGATTAATCAGATGGATATTACTACCCCAAGAATTTGATCTTGAAATTAAAGATAAAAAGGAGAGAATGTGGTTACTGACTAGCTCTCTCGTCTGGCATTTGATAACGATAATCTAACAATTAGGGACTTATTCCCTAATGAGCAACTATTTCCAATCAGAGCAACTTCCTAATATGCTAATATTATCAATTTTCATGTTGCAAGTGAAATGCCGAATCAATGGAGCACAAAAGACAGACGATGATTCTTACACGAGGTATGCCATTTCTTTTTCGATGACCCTCACCTATTTAAATATTGTTCAGATCAAATTATTAGGCATTGTATGATTGATGATGAGATTCAATGCGTAATTGGATCCTATCATACAGAACCCCTGTGGGGGCCACCTATCGTGTAAACAGACAGTAGCTAAAATACTCTAATGTGGACTCCATTGACTTACTATGTTTAGAAATACACATGAATTTTGTAAACAATGTGAGTCATGTCAAAAATTAGGAGCGTTAACCAGAAAGAGTAATATACCCCTAACACTCATACTTACAATTGAAATATTCGATAGTTGGAGCATTATTGACTTTATGAGACCGTTACTAATTTCTAACATATATGTTTATATTCTCATAGCGGTTGATTATGTTTCTAAGATGGGTAGATGTTGTAGCATGTAGAAACAATAATCAACAAATCATTATCAAATTTCTAAAGGAATATATATTGTCCAGATTTGGAGTTTTTAAATCCACAATAAGCAATGGGAATTCTCATTTCTATAACAAAACCTTTAAAAATTTGATGAAGTATCACATCATGCATAAATTTTTTGCACCTTATCACCCATTGTCAAATAGACAGGTTGAACTGGCCAACAAGGGGATTAAGCAAATTTTAGAGAAAAAAGTTAATCAATCTCTCAAAAATTTGTCGTTTAGATTAATTGGTACTTTATGGACTTACCCTACTGCATATAAAACATCCTTAGGCATGTCTGCATAGAGAATAGTCTATAGAAAAACTTGTCATTTGCCTATAGAAGTGTACATGTGTATTGGGCAATTAAATTAGTTGTTCTAAATTTCAATTCAGCTGGTCCATTACAAAAATTACAAATAAATAAATTAGAGGAGTTAAGATGTGATGCATATGACAATTTACGCATTTTGAAGGAAAAATGAGAATATAGCATGGTCACCATATCACATGGTATGTTTTTCATCTTTCGAACAAAGTGCTTCTATACGATTCACTCCTTCAGCTATTTCCAAGAAAATTGCATTCATGATAGACCAGACCATTCATAGTAAAAACTGTGTATCCGCATGGCACAATTGATGTTGAAAATCCTAAAAATGATCATACATTTAAAGTAAAAAGAAAACTATTGAAACATTACTTGGAATTTCTGAAGCATATGGTAGAATCTCACAATATTGTAGATCCTCCGATATCTCATTGATACGAGCTAAATAAAGACACAATGTATATTATTGTATATTATGAACTAACAATTTTGTTTTGTAGTTGATATGTCATGAGTATCTCACCGAGGTAATTTCTAAGCATTCTCTCTGAAATTTTGTTTGTTCTTGATTGATTAAATAGAAATAACAATTCATTAAGGATAATGTGCAATTTAAGTTGGTGGATTGCTTATAACGATAACTTAGTTTTGATGCTCATGATGTTTTCAATAATTTTGTTTTTTAAAAAATTAGTTTTAGAATTAGAATTAATTTTTAGTTTTTGAGACTAACTTTAGAATTGGAAACTAACTTTTAGCTTTAAAAATAATTTTAGAATTAGGAATTGACAACTAGATTTTAGGAATAACATTAGTCTAGAAACTAACACTTGGAAAAAAATAAAAAAAAAATTGATTTGACGCAGATCACAACAGAGAGCGGCTGTTGAAGCCACTATCGAAGCGACTATCGACAACTGCCAACTATAGAGCAATTTTTGCTCTATCCGAGAACAGTTGTCTTAGGCATTGTCGAAGCAGCTATCAATAGCCGTCGATAAAGGGCTACAATTATAAATAGATCTTTGAGTTTTTTTTCTCACGACGAAACCCTAGACTCCTTTCCACATCACCCTAGAGAGAAATTCTTCCCTTTCGAAGGCTAAAACCAAATTCTGCACAATTTGTTTCAAATTTTCAAACATCTCTAAGCTAGTAGTCTTTCTCTTTGATTTTTTTTGGATTGTTCTTCGTAAAAAGTAAATTTTTGTTTCAAAAACTTAGATCTATGATTTATATGAACAAATTTGAGAAGATTCAAGATAGATCTTTACTTCTTAGTGCATTTGGAGTGGTTAAGCAACTTATTATGAATTTTTGATAAATATTTTTGAATAATTGAAAATATATGCTAATTCAAAGGTAAATCAAATAAAAATGTCAACTTTTTAGCATAATAATTCATGGGTTGCTTGAATAACTAACACATATTAAATTCATACATTAAGAGTGAATTTAGAATTCAGTTTGATATATATATTTTAAAGAGGAATTCGGAATTATAAAGTAAAACAGGGAAAAGAAAAGAACTTAAAAAAATAAAAATATAATAGAAAAGAAAATATAGAATATGTGCGATAAATTCATGCACAATTTTGAGAAATAATAATATTATTCTAAGATATATTTTTGTGATTATTTTTCATGATGGGACCAAGAAACGAAACCATTTCTAAGAGACAAAGAGCATATTCTTCAAGCTCATCTCCTCCACAGAGATACAAGGCTACAAAGGTTAATAAGAAACCTTTGGAGAAGTATGAGGAATTCAAACTCTTGCCCGAATGTTGATTACACAAAGATATACGAAAATCTAGTCTTCAGAGAATAAATGCAGGCTACAGGATTAGAAGAATATACAATGCATGGACACATGCCAACATGTAAAGAAATCGTGCGAGAATTTTATTCCAATCTACAACCAGCACTTGGAGATCAATATTCATACTCACTAGTAAGAGGCAGGGAAGTGTCATTCACAAGAAAAGTGATCTTAAGAGCCATCCCTGTACTTGATGTGCTTGAAGAACATTTGTCATTCATCGACATAGTCAATGAAATACCAAGCGAATCCCGTAGATTTAAAGAGCTCTACACACATATCAGTGATTATGCTTCAATGGAAGTTTCTTAAAAATGGACTACTTGAGGCAAGAGCACATTTTGGTAAACTTATTTATCAAATATGACATCTTACCATCCTCTACAACAATAAAATTATATTCAAGGGATGCAATATTATTAAATATGATTCTGGAAATGTGCCTGTTCGTTATTGCCTCCATCATGCACTTTATAATAATTCAATGCATGGGGCAAGCCCATAAGTGTATCCAGATCCGAGAGTGGCAAAGCCAGTTCTAGTTCTGCCATTTCTAATAAAGAAAATTTGCATAAATAATGGGATAATTTGTCATCAACTGACACAATTGCCCAGCCAATACAACCATTTACGGATATGACCATTCGAAGGAGAATGAACGCTCGACCCACCCAGAGGAATAGTAGGTGCAATAAGAGCAACATGAAGGTGTTGCTCAGCTGACTGGTCCTGGCGAGCAATAACAAGAATAAGGAGGTACAACAACTATGGCACCCAACCAGAAGAAATAACAATCCAAACTTTGAATGAGTCGATAATAAGAATGACTAACACACTCAATGATAGGCTGCAAGTCATCGAGACTCGGCAAGCCTAAACCAAACATCGTCAACAATGTTAATATCGACTTCTCACCAAAGTTTACAAATGAATGGCTTGTGAGGATGCCCCCTCTTCTCATAATGAAGACAAAGAGATGAGATAGGGGAGCACAGGGTTCCGCCGGTGTCAAAAATATAAGTAACAAAAAAGCTATCATTAGTAGCATCATTTATATCAACTACTTGAGAGAGTGAATTTTCTGTACAAATGTCAAAGCCAGATGTTTTAACCTCCTACATTATTTTTTAGTATATTATTTGCATAATTATATTCTTGATGCACTGAGGACACTGCATAATTTAAATTGGGAGGTGGGATAAATAAAATATACTTTACTATATATGTGTCATAACTAACAAATTAATCTATTTAAAAGAATTCGTTTCTTTTAAGTAAAAAAGTAAGATTAGAAATATTTTACATAGTATATTGATGAAATTGATATCTTAATATTGATGTTTATATGATAGAAGTTTTTATGTAATCTTAATTGAGATTTTAAATCCAACAATAAGATATATGGGTACTTAAAATTTGAATCAAGTATGCACTCTAAACTCTTCCACAATGAATCATGAAAAGTTGATAAAAAAAGAGAAAAATTAAAAGGAACGCTTTTCTTATATATATATAAATAAAATATATTAAAAGATTAAAAAAGAAGTGAGCCAGGTATTAAGGCAATATACTTCGAGTGGAAAAAGTAAATAATATATATAATAAATAAGAGAAAATAAGTGTTAAGTAGTTGGGTTCATGCATCTCGGTAAGCATGCATTTCACACGAACGATGCTTATGGACTTTTATTATAAACATGACCTAAGTAACTGGGCATTTGTACATTAGTAAGCATAAATATTCACATGAAAGGCAAGTGTTTATAAGAAAAAGAATATATATATATATATATATATATATATATATATATATATATATATATATATATATATATATATATATATATATATGAGAAAAATAAAAATGAGCTGACAACTCACGTAAGTTCCCCGAGCTGCAGTTCATTTTCACAATCTCCAATGATCTTTTAAAAAAAATTCTTTTGGATTATGATCTCGACCCTCTAGAGTTCACTCATACCTAATTTCTTGAGTTTGAGTTTTTATTTTGTCCTTCATCAAGTAAACACAAAATTAAGGTTTTCAATGAAAAAAATATTTTGTATGCACTCGATGAAAGGGTAAATGAACTCCAAAATTTATGAAATTTGATATGACATAAGTTAAGAAGGTAGAGATAATAATTGCTAAAAAATTGAAGAAAAATCATTGGATCATTATAGTTTTGCCGCTAGCTCACATAACTTTTCCTGAGCTAGCGGCTCACCTACACTAGTCCATATATATATATATATATATATATATATATATATATATATATATATATATATATATATATATATATATATATATATATATATATATATATATATATATATATATATATATATATATATATATATATATATATATATATATATATATATATATATATATATATATATATATATATATATATATATATATATATATATATATATATATATATATATATATATATATATATATGAAAGGATTCCTATAAATTTGATTGGAGTTTGAAACTTGATAAGACTTGTATACACGATCACATGAGTGCATAGGAGAGGATAATTGAAAGTAAAGTGTATTTACGATACGATTTAAATAATCATGATAGGTAGATAAAACATATTGATTATAAGTAATTTGTTAAGGTTGATATATTTATAAATATATGTACATATATCTCTAATTGAGCTTGATATGGAAAACAAGTGAAAAGCAAAAATGCATAGTTAATAATAGGATACAAACATTTTTTTCTTTATTTCACTTATCCTTATTTTTTATTTTATTTATTTCTTGAACCCAATATTTCTTGATGTTTGTGGGTAATATTATTGAAAACCCTCACGAGATAACACTCGTCTATTAGGGTAACCTAAGTGTTTAACGGCTTGTTGTACGTACTAAGTGCAATTATGATTCCTACAAAAGTGAGTTAGGATTTATTTTCTTTTTTAGTTAGGTCTTTAGTTTAATTTTTTAATTTGATAATTTTGCTAGGGACTAGAAAAACTCAATTTGGGGATGTGATTACGCTTGAAAAGTGTAGTTATTTTAATTTATTTTGTATAAACGTAATCCAATTTTTTGATTATATGCAAGAAATTAATGTGAAATTATGTTTATTAATCAAATTCTCCATTATGATATTTTTCTAGTGTTTTCTAGTGTTTTTGCAGGGTTTTATATGAAAGGAAATCGACGAATTGAAGCATATCTCTAGTATTAGCTAAGAACTGTGATTTTACAGGTCTGGCTGTCAATACCTACCTATTGGCTATTGACAACCATCGACTGTAAAGCAAATCTGAGAGCGGTTGTTGACGGGGCACTCGAAGGCTATATCAACAATTTAATTTTTTGGAGCTTTGTGAGAGAAAAATAGAGCTTTCTTATAAATAGATTTCTTGCTAAGTTTTGTAAAAGGGTATAAATGCCCAATATAATTTAGAGATGTATCATCATTGAGAGGAGAGATATCAATAAGTAGAGATTCAAGATTTTAGTTTTTATAATTTTTCATAGAAATCAATAAAATAATTTCTTTTTCTTTATTCATGACAATGATAAGTATGACTGGCTGAATTCTTGTGTTGGTTTATATGGGATAAGAAACCCTAGTTAATTTACAAGTTGATCTCTATGGTAATTATTTTTAATTGAATTATGTAAAGTTGATAACTTTGATTCTAATGTGAATAATCTACTTCAAACGCACAGTGTTGGTTATAGCGCAAAAAGATCGTTTGCAGGAGGATCTAAAGTATTTCACATTCTAGCTTCTCCCATTATTCTAACAAGCTAACTATGGATTCTAAGTTGATTTTTTTAGTTATTCTAATTAGCCTAGGATTTGGATTCCACTAGATCACAGCCAAGTATTTCTTCTATTATCTTCTTCCTATCATAAAAACTGATCTTTTAATTTTTAATCTTTATTAAAGTATTCTAAGCATGAGCTATCAAGTGGCGTGCAAGTATAACTGATCAAAAATACTACTTTTCATAAAAATAAACTAAATCATTAGATAATTCTATAAACAAGATGAAAATCAACAACCCCAACTCCTAACTAGGCATAGGCTATCAAGAAATTCTACTCAAATATGACCTATCAAAGTATTAATCTACGAGTTGTTGTATTTTAATCTTTTAATAGAAAAATCATGACTTTATTATTTTATTTTAGAAAGAAAAAATAAAAGCAATTACATAGCTGATTCCTAATTCTATCTACATCCTAGAGCTAAATTAAGTTAGCTACTCATGTTCATAATTAGCAAGATTATATTTTTATTATTAGAAAGCATTAAAGATCCTATTTTTCTATGAAAGCTATTAAAGATTTACACTAGAAAGAAAATATATCTATCTAAAAAGCAAAAAAAAAATATTTCTACTCACTAGAAAGCAATGAACAGCTATGGAATCACCACTGAAGCTTGCTATGGCGACCGCCATTGCTTTGGCAAAACCCTAATATTTATTTAATCAAAGTGCATCATAAATTACATCCAAACCCTAATTTACAAGAATACGAGTAATAAGCCTCAAAGTACCAAACCCTAATTTGATTACAACTAAATAGCTAAAAAATTATGTCCAAGACCCTATAAAATTTTCAATAGTTGTGGGCCCCTCTTTGCCACCAAATGGCGTCTATTGCCGTCAATTCGCTGCAAAATAGTAAAATTTCGGTCTCTAATTTTTTCTACATGAAGCTCTAGCCTTTCTCCTTTGATTTTCATGACTGAATTTGACTTTAATTCTCTTTAGTTTCGTGTTCTTTTAGCTTTATCCTCTTTTAGCTCTTTATGGACTTGGTTTCCTAATCCATCTCTGAATTTATGTCAACTCCTTGTAGGAATAAGTCTAACATGAAAAACACACTTAAAAGTATTCGAGTAGTATTATTTATGTACAAAAATAGACAATATGAGGGTTATAAATATATAATGTATAGAACTCATCACACCTCCACACCTATTTTTTGCTAGTCATCGAGCAAAACCTAGATCCGAAAAGAAAAAGAAAAATCCTTATTCATTTTTGCAGAACAAGCCGTTAAACCCCTAGGTTACCCTAGTGGATGAGTTGTGTCTTTGTGTCTCGTGAGGGTTTTCAATGATATTACCCACAAATATTGTAAAGAAGATAGATTAAGGAATAAAGAAATAAAAAATAATGATAACCAAAAATCAAGAAAAATAAAAATTTATACACAGAAAAATAAATCTTTTTGATATTTTCTATAATTAATCTAACTAATGTGCAAACTTAAGAACGCATTTAGATTATAAATTTTCAAGTCAGTATCATATCAAGTACACTTATCATTTTAATCAAAAATTCAAATACTATCTTACAATACCCACTAATAAATAATTCATTGGCTCTTATACATCTAGATGAATGTGTGATAGTCTACTTTGGTTTCGAACTCTAACTCATGATTTAGCTTTTCTCTCTAAATATTTTTTTTCTTTTTATACTTTCTTCTCTCTCTTTTTTTTTTGAGCATTTCACCTTTCGTGTGAATAGTCAAGCTTTTTAGGCGCAAATATCCGATTACTCGGATCATACTCTATCTCTTAAATGTATCATTTGTGTGAATATTCACGTTTACTTAGGTGCAAATATCCAACTACTTAGTAATTTTTATGAAATTTATTTTTTTTATTTCTAAAAAATCATTGCCTTAAGTACCAGCCTCACCTTTTTTTTCTTTTTTTCTTTTTTAAATTTAAAGAGAAAAAACTAGTCAATTATTATCATTTTTATCCTTAACCTAATAAATTATTGTGAAGTGAAAAAAAGATGTATATTTATCTCAAAATTACTATTAACAGTATTTATTTTTTAGATTTTAATATTTCATAAAATTCTAAATGTATTATTCAATCTACTCTCCTATGAAATTTCAAATCTAAATTTATTCTTTTATTTGTAATTAAGTTGATTTAATGCAAAAAAATCAAGTTTTTTTTTTTTTTTTTACCTTTTTTAACTTTTATTTTCAGATTTTTTTTAAATTTTTATATCCTAAAAACTACCCAAAGTATCAAATAAAGAAACCTAAAAATCCTAAAAAAAGTGAAAAAAATAATAAGAAAATAAAAATCCTAAAATAAAAATATAAAAACTCCTAATCCTCCCTCACATAAACTCGTGTATGCCCTCATACACGAACCAAGAGTGGAAAATAAATATGAAAATTATTGTACAAATAATATACACGTACTGAAAAATTCAGTTACGACCTCTTGATCGCTTTCCACTTTTATAGTATGTCCTTTTATATTTTGATATGGATGAACTTAGCTTTTCTTATTAATTTTGCATTTAATCTCTCCATTTTGTTTTTGTTTTTTCTCAAATTATACTTGTCCTTCTTTTTTTTATTCAATAGTAAAATTTTGAAGGTTGAAATCGTACTATTATCGCTGTCCATATTCCACCCACGAGCATATTTCACATTAGCAAGTATTTTGGTTTTATCAATATATGAAATAACATACTCACTTTAGTCTGGTAGAATAATAAGCTCAATTTAGATTGCTCTTTCAAATCATCAAATTCAATGAGCACTTTCTTCTGAGATTCCTTCCATTCTTCTAGTGTTCTTGGCTTGTCATATAAATTTTTTTCAAATCTGTTTTCAAAATTCTCAAAAGAAAATAATATGCTAGGAGACTTATCATTAGTCAAGTTATTATAAAGGAATAAAAATCCTTCTTGACAAATTTCTTCATAATTTTTAACAAAAAAATCCAAAGATAATATGTCACTAGAAAGCTCACAATGAGACAAATTAGCAAGCAAAATTTTGTCTTTCTCACCAGTTTCTTTATTATTATTTTCACAAGGGTCTAAACTAGGTTGATCACAGTGTCAAAGTATAGACTCATAATGCAAAAAATATTTAACTCATTTTGAATCATATCTACTTCAAAAGATGACTAAAGTGGCTTTTTATTGGAGTTAGATATGTTCAAGTAATTAGATGGTTAATTTTAAAAAAACTTAGTATGAGAAATTATTTTGAGAAAATCTTCTACATAAGATGTAGTTTGAGAGAATGATTTTAGAAAAACTTCTGTACTTTTCTCTATTCTACATGCTTATTCCTCAGTCTCATGATTGTAAGCTTCTTTATTTTCCTCGAGTGACTGCATCTCGAGATAATGAGTAAAATTTGAAGATGGATATGATGGATATGTGTACATATTTGATGACAGACGTGAAGTGGTTGTAGGTAAATTCTCATGACATGCATACCTCATTTCTAATCTTTTTAATTTTTTATCTAACATGTTCACTTGAATATCTTGTTCATGATTGAATTTAAAATATAAAGATGATTGGTCTATGAATAAAGGATCAGATGAAGGACTCTCTTACTACGACTCTTGATTAGAATAATTCATCCATTAACAATTGTAATTTTATGCATATGAAGCGGTCATATGTTTATGATATGTGAATTTGATCATGACCTAATCTTAACAAACTTCATTTCCATGGACACTGATGATAATTATGATATGGATCACAACAATGATGACATTCCGATTGATTTTGAAACAAATTTTATAAAGATTTTTTTTGAAAAGGTGGAGAGGGAAAGAGATGGAAAAGAAAAAAGAAAAAAATTGAAAAAGTTCTATTCTAATTTTTTTTTTATAGAACTAGGGACCAAAAAGACAAAACATGAAAAAAATTGCGGCAGAATTTTCACATTTTTGTCGCCAAATGGCGGCTATTGCCATTGTTTGGCAGCAAATTCAGGGAGTTTGGCACATTGATTTCTACAGTGCTTCAAAAATATTCCTCTTGTCCCTTTTAGTTTCCGATATCTATAGTTTTGAGGTCCCTACAAACTCAATGCACATTTTTAAGAAAAAAAATAAGAAAACAACATTGATCACTAACAACAGTGCCAAAAGTTTGATGGGAATAATCTACTGTAAGCGCACAGTGTCTGTTGTAGCGCAAATAGATCGTTCATATGAGAATCTAAGGTGTTTTGCATTCTACCTTCTCCTATTATTCTAACGAGCTAACTATAGGTTCTAAGTTAATTTTTTTAGTTATTCTAATTAACCTAGGATATGAAATCTTACTAGTTCACAACCAAGAATTACTTCTATTATCTTCTTCCTATAATTAAAACTAATCTTTTAGTCTTAATCTTTATTTAAAGTATTCTAAGTATGAGCTATCAAGTAGTATGCAAGTATAACTCATCGAAGATACCACCTTTCATAAAATAAAACAAACCATTAGATAATTTTTTGAAGAAGATGAAAATCAACAACTCCAAATTCTAACTATGCATATGCTATCAAGGAATTAAACTCAAGTATAATCTATCAAAGAATTAATCTACGAGTGATTATATTTTAATCTTTTAATAGAAAAATTATGTCTTTATTATTTTATTTTATAAAGAAAAAATTAAAAAAAATTACATGATTGATTCCTAGTTTCGTCTACATCTTAGGGCTAAATTAAGTTAGATACTCATGTTAATAATTAACAAGATTTTATTTTTATTATTAGAAGGCATTAAAAATCCTATTTTTCTTTAAAAGCTATTAAAGATCTACACTAGAAAGCAATTAAATCTATCAAAAAAGCAAAAAAATATTTTTACTCACTAGAAAGCAATGAATAACAATGGAATCAACTCTAGAGATCGGTATGGCGGTCGTCACCCTTTTGGCAAAATCCTAATCTTTATTTAATCAAAAGTGCATCATAAATTACATCCAAATCCTAATTTACAAGGATACGACCAATATATAGTCCTCAACGTATCAAACGCTAATCTAATTACAGCTGAGTAGCTACAAAATTATATTAAAAGCCCTATGAAAATTTCAGTAGTTTTGGGCCCCTCTTTGCCACCAAATGGCGACTATTGTCACCAATTGGCGGCAAAATAGTAAAATTCTTGACTCAGAGTTTTTCTACATGAAACTCTGACATTTTTCCTTTGATCTTAATGACTGTATTTAACTTTGGTTCTCTATAGTTTAATGTTCTTTTAGCTCTATCCTCTTTTACCTCTTCTTGGACTTGGTTTCTAATGACTGTTATATTTTGCATATTTTCTCTCATATTTTATCTGTTTTTACATATAAATAATTATTACTTGGATATATTTAGTTTGTTTTTATAATAGATAACAAAGGATTTGCAAAGAAGAAGAAGAAGCAAATTTACCAAGATTATAAGAAAAAAAAGTCAATTAAGGTGAAGACAGAAACTCAAGTGCAGCAGCAATAACTTCAAGAGTATTTTCGACCAAGATAAGGCTTGAACTGGAATTTGTGTAGAAGAAATTTGTATATCTTGGAATTATTTTCGAAATGAGCACAAGAATAACTCAATCTGAGTTTGTATTCAAAAGTTATTGTCATTATACTGAAGTGCTATAGAATGGAATATCCGGTCCAGCAACGGGTGTGCTGAAACTAATTTCAGGTTTCGGCCTTGAAAAATAGTATTTTGAGCCATCTAATCTCAACCATTGGGTTCTAATAATTATGGATTAGATTAGGATTATATATCTTCATATTAGTTTGTGTTGGATTAGGATTATGTATTATGTACAAATTTTGAGTAGGAGTAGGATTGTATTTGAGTTATAAATACCACTTGAATCCTTGTAAATTAGAATGACTTTTTAGATGTAATTTTGTGCACTTTGTGATTAATAAAAATTAGGGTTTTACTAAAGGGGTGATTGTCGTCATACTGCGCTCCAGAGGTGACTCCATTATGTTCAAGTGTTGTCTAGTGTGTAGAGGTATTTTTCTTAGCTGTTTAGATAGATTTAATCGCTTTCTAGTATAAATTTTTAATTGCTGTATAGAAAAAATAGGATTTTTAGTTGCTTTCATGAATAAAAATAGGATCTTGTTAATTAGGAGCATGAGTGACTAATCCATTTAATTCTAAGATGTAGATGAAATTGGGGATCGACATCATATTATTCTATTTGGTTCTGTCTAAAATAAAAATAAATGAGACATGATTTTTCTATGAAATAACAAAAATACAAGAACTCGTAGATTAAAACTTTGATGGGTTATACTTGAGTTAAGTTTCTTGATCGCCTATACTTAGTTAGAGTTTGGAGTTGTTGGTTTTTTTATTTATTTTGTTGAATTTATCTAATGATTTAGTTTATTTCTATTAAAAAGTAATTTTTTTGATGGATTATGTTTCCACGTCACTTGATAGTCCATACTTAGGATACTTTAAATAGGAAATAAACTAAAAGATCAGATTTTTATGAAATAAAGAAGATAAAATAGATAACATTTGGCTGTAAACTAGTGGATTCCATATCCTAGGATAATTAGAATTATAAATTATCAACTTAAACTCATAGTTAGCTCGTCAGAATAATAGAATTAGTAAGATAACAAAACACTCTAGATCTCTGTGGAAACAACCTGTAAAGCGCTATAACTGATATTGTATGCTTGTAGTAAATTTATCACATCAAGTTTTTGGCACCGTTACTAGGGATTGACGGTATTTTTTTAAATTTTTTTCTAATGTTTTACGAGTTAACAATGTATGTTAAGTGTGCAGAGACCTGAAAATACAAATACAGAAAGCTAAAAGGAACTAGAGGAATATCTACTAATCACTGCAAAAACCAGGGTGTCAAACTCTTTGATTTTGCCACTAAACAGTGGCAATAGTCGCCATTTAGCAGCAATAATTTCAAAACTTTGCCCCATTTTTTCTTGTTTTGTATTTTTGGTCCCTAGTTCTAAAAAAATAAATAAAAAAAACTTATTGACTTTTTCTTTTCCATCTCTTTCCCTCTCCACCTTTTTAGTATCTGGATGCCATCATTATTATGATCCATATCATAATTATCATCAGTGTCCATAGATAGAAAGTTCATTAGGATTAGGTCACGATCAAATTTACACCACATATCATGAACTTATGAGCGCTTCCTATACACAAAATTACAATTATGGATGAATTATTCTCACTCAATAGTCGTCTCAAGAGAGTCCTCCATCTAATCCTTTTTTCAGAGACTATTCATCTTTATATTCTAAATTCAATCCTAAACAAGATATTCAATTGAACACATTAGATGAAAGATTAAAAGATTAGAAGTGAGCTATGCATATCATGAGAATTTACATATAACCACTTCACAAATGTCATCAAATATATACTCAGATCCATCATATCTAATATCAAATTTTACTCATGATTGTGAGATGCAATCATTCGAGGAAAGTAAGAAAACTTACAATCATGAGACTGAGGAGCATAGAATAGAGGAAGGTATGATAGCTTTGTTAAAATTATTTTCTCAAACTATATTTTATATGAAAGATTTTCTCAAATGATTTCTCATACTAAACTTTTGAAGATCAACCATCTAATTGTTTGAACGTATCTAACTCCTATGAGAAACCACTTCAGTTATCTTTTGAAGTTGATATGATTCAAAATGAGTTAAATAATTTTGTTGTGATGAGTCTATACATCGACATTATGATCAACCTTATTTAGACCATAGTGACAAATTACCCTTTGATTCTTTTGATGAAAATTGTGAAGAAATTTATCAAGAAGAATTTTTATTCATTCATAATGACTTGACTAATGATAAGTCCACTAGTATGATATTTTTTTTAGAATTTTAATTACAGGATTGAAGAAAATTTGCATGACGAGCCTAGAACACTAGAAGAATGGAAGGAACTCTAAAAGACGAGCTCATGATACCTAATGATTTGAAAGAGTGATCCAAAATCGAGCTCATGATTCTACCACACCAAAGTGAGTATGTTATTTCACATGTTGATAAAACGAAAATACTTACTGACATGAAAGATACTCGTGGGTGGAATATGGACAATAAAGGTACATTTCCAACTTTAAAATTTTACTATTAAATAAAAGAAAAAAGGGTAGGTATAAATTAAGAAAAACCAAAAATAATATGGAGAGGGTAAATGCAAAATTGACAAAAAGGCTAAGTTCATCCATATTAAAACATAAAAAGACACACTATGAAAGTGCGAAGCGATCAAGATGTCGTAACTGCTCTGAATTTTCTAGTACATGTATAATATTTATATAATCATTTTCTTATTATTTTACCACTCTTGGTTCGTATATGAGAACATACGTGACTTTAGGTGTGGGGGAGTGGGTTAGGAGATTTTTTTAATGTTTTTATAGGATTTTATCTTATTTTTAGATTTTTTTTCTTTATTTTACACTTTGAGTAGTTTTTAGGGTATAAAAAATTTTGAAAAAAATCTGAAAGTAAAGAAAAAAATTATTTTCTGCAATAAATCAAGCTAATTACGAATAAGGGAATAAATTTAGATTTGACATTTGATAGGAGAGTAGATTGGATAATACACTTAAAAGTTTATGAAAAAAATTAAAATCCAAAAAATAAATATCGCTAATAGTAATTTTGAAGAAGTATATATCTATTTTTCACTTCACAAAAGTTTATTAGGTTAAGGATAAAGATAATAATAATTGATTAGTCTTTTCTCTCTAAAAGGAATAATAAGAAAAAAAAAAGAATAAAATGGTGAGCCTGGTATTTAAGGCAATGATCCTTTAGAAATGAAAAATAAATAATTTTTTTGAGAATTACTAAGTAGTTGGATATTTGCACCTAATTAAGCATGAATATTCACACGAATAGTATTTTTAAGAGATAGAATATGATCCAAGTAATCGGGTACTTGCGCTTAAGCAAGTGAAACTATTCACATGAAATGTGAAATATTCTCAAGAAAAAAAGAAAAAAGGAAAAAAAGAAGCAAAAGAAGAAAAAAGTGAGAGAAAAAATTAATCATGAGTTAGAGTTTGAGTACAAAACTGATGTAGACTGTCAGACATGCACGTAGATGTGTAGGAGCCAATAAATTTTTTATTAGTGGGCATTGAAAGATATGATTCAAAATTTATTAAAATGATAAGTGTATTTAATATGATACTTGACTTGAAAATTGATAATCTTAATATTTTTTTGAGTTTGTATATTAGTGGGATTAACTGTAAAAAATATTAAAAAGATTATTTTTCTTTCATATAAAATTTTTATTTTTCTTGATTTTTCGGTTATCCTTATTTTTCTTTTTTTATTTCTTGATCTATCTTATTTATGATGTTTGTGGGTAATATTGCTAGAGACCCTCATGAGACACAACTCGTCTACTAGGGTAACCTAGGGGATTAACGGTTTATTGCATATGCTAAATACAATCGTGATTCCTATGAAAGCGAGTTAGAATTTTTCTTTTTCTTTTTAGGTCTAGGTTTTGCTTGAGAACTAGAAAAAGATAGGTGTGGGGGTGTGATGAGTGTTATATTTTGCATATTTTCTCCCATATTTTATCTATTTTTATATATAAATAATTATTACTCGGGTATATTTAGTTTGTTTTTATAGGTAAAAAAGGATTTGCAAAGAAAAGGAAGAAGAAGAAGCAAATTTGTCAAGATTATAATCAAAGAAATTCAATTAAGGTGAAGACTGAAACTCAAGTGCAACAACAATAATTTCTAGAGTATTTTCGGCTAAGATAAAACTTAAATAGAAAAAATTTATGTAGGAGAAATTTGTATATCTCGGAATTATCTTAAAAACAACCCTAAGAACATCTCAATCAGAGTTCGTATGCAAAGTTTATTATCATTATACTGAAGTACGACAAAATGAAATATCCGGTCCAATAGGATACGGATGTGTTGAAGCTAATTTCAGGTTTTGGCCTTGAAAAATAGTATTTTGAGTCATCTAATCTCAACCATTGGTTTCTAATA
This sequence comes from Dracaena cambodiana, assembly GCA_036321105.1. Classification (NCBI taxonomy): domain Eukaryota; kingdom Viridiplantae; phylum Streptophyta; class Magnoliopsida; order Asparagales; family Asparagaceae; genus Dracaena; species Dracaena cambodiana. The sequence goes on from JAYEPQ010000007.1 coordinate 31,602,130, forward strand.
ACTATGAATTAGATTATGATTATATATCTTGAGATTAGTTTATATTGGATTAGGATTATATATTTTGTACTAAGTTTGAGGAGTAGGATTGTATTTGGGTTATAAATACCCCTTTAATCCTTGTAAATTGGGATGGCTTTTTAGATGTAATTTTGTGCATTGTGTGATTAATAAAGATTGGGGTTTTGCTAAAGGGGTGACAGTCGCCATACCATGCTCCGGAGGTGACTCTATTGTGTTCAAGTGCTTTCTAGTGCATAGATGTATTTTTCTTAACCATTTAGATAGATTTAATCGCTTTATAGTGTAAATTTTTAATTGCTTTCTAGGAAAAATAGGATTTTTAGTTGCTTTCATGAATAAAAAGAGGATCTTGTTAATTAGGAGTATGAGTAACTAATCCACTTAGTCCTAGGATGTAGATGAAACTAGGGATCAACATCATATTATTCTATTTGTGTTCTTTCTAAAATAAAAATAAAAAAGACATGATTTTTTTTATGAAACAATAAAAATACATGAACTTATAGATTAAAACTTTGATGGGATATACTTGAGTTAAGTTTCTTGATCGCCTATACTTAGCTAGGGTTTGGAGTTGTTGGATTTTATTTGTTTTCTTGAATTTATCTAAATATTTAGTTTATTTCTATTAAAAAGTAATTTTTTTGATGGATTATTCTTACATGTTACTTAATAGTCCATACTTAGGATACTTTAACCAGGAATTAAACTATAAGATCATATTTTTATGAAATAAAGAAAATGGAATAGATAATATTTGGCTGTAAGCTAGTGGATTCCATATCCTAGGCTAATTAGAATTGCAAATTATCAACTTAGACTCATAATTAGCTCGTTAGAATAATAAAATTAGTAAGATATCAAAACACTCTAGACTTTTGTGGGAACGTTCTGTAAAACATTACAACCGACACTATACACTTGTAGTAAATTTATCATACCAGTTTCCTAATCCATCTCTGAGTTTATATCATCTCTTTGTAGGAATAGATCTAACAAAAAAAACATACTTAAAAATATCAAAGTAGCATTATTTATATACAAAAATAGACAATATAAGGGTTATAAATATACAATATATGGTACTCATCAGATTCCCTATAAATTTGAAAGGATTAAGATATGATTTTGAGTTTTTGATATTTTACTGTTTGATGATATATTCGCTGCTTAGATTTTGCTATACCATAGACTCTTTTGGCACAGTATATGCTTAAACTTTGAACGTTTATTTTTTTAATCATATTGCATGCTTAGATAAACTCAAAATTTATATAGGTTTTTAGGAAAAGTTATTCAAAGTATTAAGTTTGCAACTTTGTTAGATTTTGTACTTCTATACTATATTTTCCTTTTGTAAGAAAATCACGTGATCTATACAACTGAAATAAAAAAAAAGGTATAAACACATCTATTATATTATTTTACAGAGGAGTTAATCCATCTTATCAATAATTTTATTTCGAGTAAATTTAAATCATCTTTAGCTTTAGTTTTAGTTAATAAAAATTCAACCTTTAGTTTTCATTTTGTAATCTATTCTTCTTTAGTGTCAATATAATAATCAAAATAATTATCGAGAGAACGATCTTGGGTTACTTCCCTTATACTATTTGTCGATCTCTTACACTTGAGAGTGTATAATTTATATTATAGTCATATCCCCGGCAATGATGGCAAAACCTTGATGTGATAAATCTAACTGTAAGTACACAGCATAGTTGTATCACTTAAGAGGTCATTCCCACAAGGCTCTATAATATTTTGCAATCTCGGTTTCTCTATTATTCTAGCAAGCTAACAGACAAGTTCCAGATGGTTTTGTAGTTTATTCTAAAATGAGCCTAAGATGTCAAATCCATTAGAATAACAACTTAAAAATTAATTTTCTTTCTTCTTTCTATCTTTTTAATATCCATAGTTAAGAACATGTCAAAAAGATAATCTTTTAAATTGATTTTTACTTAAGTGTCTCTAAGTATGATCTATTAAGTGGTGTGCAAATATAAACCATAAAAAATGACTCTTTCTTAAAAACAAATTATATCAATAGATAATTATACAAATAAAAATAAAGAAATAAAAGTCAAACCCTAATCTAAGTATAGATTATCAAAAGACTGAATATAAGCTTAACCTAGATCTTAGATCTACAACTTATTTTCTTCAATTTATGTATAGAAAAATTGTTAACTTCATCTAGATCTTAGGATCGATGTGATTAGTTATGCATGATCTTAAATAACAAGATACAATTTTTATTCATGATAGGCAATAAAATCTATTTTTTTTTCCTAGAAAACAAGTAAATTCCTAAATTAGAAAGTAATAAAAATTAATTTAAAAAGCAAATAAACTACTTGCTTATGAAGAAAACGATGAACAATAAAGAACAACTTTTGGAGCTCTAGTATTCTGGCTGTCACTCCTAGGGTTTAATCTTCTATATTTTTATTAATCTCAATCAAACATTGGAAAGCCTAATTTATAAGAATATGGCTAATAAATAGGCCTTAGGATTATAAAACCTTAATCCAGTCAAAACAGAAAAACAATAAAATTACAAAAAGCCCTTATAAAAATTCTAGTTACAGACTCATTATTTTTGGCGCTAAATAGTAGCATTAACCGCCAAATAGCGATAGTCAATTTTTATCCAAAGATTCCTTCTCCAAATTTGAGTCAGTAGAAAAAATCCTAATAGGAACGATGCCCACTTTGCCGCTAAATGGCAATAAAAATTATGATTCTGCCCTTTTGCTTTATGGCACTAAGTCATCTAGCTTTCCTCTTCTCTTTTGCATTACTGAATTCAATTTTGGTAGTTTCTTACTTTCTGTTTCTTTATCTTTCTTCTCTAATGCTCATTTTGGACATGGTTTTTCTAGTCTTCCTTTGATTTCATGTCATATTCTTATAGTAATAGATTTTACCTAAAAAAAATACTAAAATACCTGAGTAGTATTATTTATATACAAAAATAGATAAGATGAGGGATATAAATATATAATATATGGTACTTATCAATACTTTATCATAGGTTTTCTTTAAATTAATAAAAACCATATGAAAATCTTTGTTTCTTTTTAAGAATCACTCTATAAGTTGACAAAGTAAATGAATAGTTTTTGCTGTCGATTATCCCATTATGAATCCAAACTAGTTCTCTAATACTTTAGTAGTCTGTCTCAATCTATATTCAATTATCCTTTCGCAAAGGTTCATAGTGTGACACATGAGTTTTATTTCACGGTTCTAAATATCACTCTTATTCTTATATCGAGATATTAAGATACTCTTCCTTTATTTATTTGGTATTTTCTTAATTTACCAAATCTTATTAAATAGATCTATCAGCCACCTCATACCCATCTCTCCTAAGTATCTTATTTGGACTAATAGTTTTTCTTAATTTTATTATCTTTAGAGCCTCTTTTTTCTTGAGATTCTCTAATTCTGCATATAAAACTATGATTCGCATCCTCACATTGAATGGTAAAGTCTCTCAAAACTTGAGTAAAACTACTATTATAAAATTTGTTAAAATAATCTCTTTATCTTTCCTTAATATCTCCATCTCGAAATAGAGCCTTCTGATAATAATATTTAATATAGTTTGCAGTACATAACTCTTAAGACTTTATCTCTCTTATTCGAGTAATTATTTATGTATTCTTTTCTGCCTCTTTATCCAATTTCTCATACACTTGTTTGTATAATTTAGATTTTGCATCCCAAATAGATTTCTTAGCCTCCTTATTGGCTAATGTATACCTCTCTAAACTTGTTCTGTCATATTCTTCTTCAAATCTCTGTAAAAGTCTAGCTTTATTGTAGTAGTATTTTTTAGCTCTTTACTTCACCATAATGTGTTCTTATAAGGTGAAGTACCACCCCTCAACTCACTACATATCATTAGCTACCCTCCTAATATAGCTACTCATTTTATTTCCTACTATATTAGGATCATCATCGTCCTTCCAATCTACTTTCTGTACAACTTTATTAACAAAAACTTTTTGATTATTTTAAATCTTAAAATCTAACTTATACTTAATCTTTCTAAGTTTCTTTCTAATCTGAATATCTAAAATTAAGAACCTATATTGAGTTATTATACTCTCACTTGGCACTATCTTACTACTGATGCAACTATTTATGTCTACTCTCCTAGTTAAAAACAAATTTATTTGGCTCATACTCAATCCACTTTTAAAAGTAATTAAGTGAAAAACTCTCTTTTTAAACCAAGTATTCGATAGAATAAAATCATATAATAAAGCAAATTCTAGAATTGAGTTATTTATTTCATTTCTTTCTCCAAAACCAAATTCTCCATGTACATTATTAAATTCATTACAACTAGTTCCTATATGCCATAGAGGTCACCATCAATAAATCTTTTTTCTCTAGCGGGTATTCCCTATGCCATCTCATCTCGATCCTCCAAAATCGACATTCACTATCTATAGCTAAGTTGAATTTTGTATATATTGTTAGGAATATCTACAAAATTAATAATTTTGGGTTAAAACAAGAAATATAACTATGCTATAATGTGGCTGGGATATAAAAAAAGAATCGAGTTTTAATTCAAGGCTATTAATATATATGACAATATGACAAATAATTGAAACATGGTATTCTTGTTTTACTATGACTTTTTTATTATATATATCGTGGTTAACTCTATGAACTTCTAGTTTAAAAATTATATTAGTTTTACTTGGATATATATAGTAAGTGTATAATTCAATGTCATGAGTATTATTGGAACATAATAGTCCTCAAAAATTTATTTATAGTCTATAATTCAAATTTAATTATCAGGTCCAACATAGTCTTGAATCTCAAATTTAATTATAAGTTTGTGTGAATTTTGATATCCAGTGTTTGAGATTAACTTATATTTCTGCATCAAAATACCTTATTTGATGGCCATTCAAAATATATCGTCCACGATTTAAATATGTAGTCCATAGATATATTATTTGAAATATAGACTTTGATATTAATTAAATCATGTTCAATCAAAACATCAATTTATTTTACATTTGAAATGTCTGTATAGTCAAATAAGATATATTTTACTAATGATATCTAGGCAAAAACTCATATGTTTAAAATATTTATTAAAGAAAATATTCATTGTTTAATGTCATAAATCACTACTAAACTTATGGGCGATAGTGGATTAGCTCACAAAGCCTATATGAGTTAAATTCCTTTATTATCAAGCATATCTCTGATGCCAATAATATATCGGCAATCTAGGATTTAATATATAATTTTAAGTCAAGAGATATCGGTTATTCATCCACTAGGAAGAAGTCTGAGGTTTGAACATTTGGATTTGGAGAAAATTGAAGATATAGCAGAAAGAGTTAATTTAAAAATATATATAATAGTAATAATAAAGATTGCATAATCACTCTCTCTCTCTCTCTCTCTCTCTCTCTCTCTCTATATATATATATATATATATATATATATATATATATATATATATATATATATATATATATATAAGATTACTGTAAATGAGGTATCGGTTTAGTTAAATTACATGAACTAACAATAGAAACAGAGTAATCTAATATCTATTTCCAAAACTATTTTCTTGATCATAATCTCTATAGGTCTAACTTCTATATGATTAAATATTATAGATTTTAGAGTTCATTTGTCATTTTATTAAGTGGATACAAACTGTTATATTCGTAAAAAACTATTAATTATTATATCTAGTTGATAGAAGGCTAAATCAAACTAAAACTCAAGAAAATGATTGTGAATTAATCTTAGGGAGTTGAGATCACGATACAAAAGAAAATTTTAAAAATATTATTGAACATAGTGGAAATTGATTGCAACTCATATAACTTACATGAGCTATCAGCTCATTTCTATTATTCTCTTCCAATAATATATATATATATATATATATATATATATATATATATATATATATATATATATATATATATATATATATATATATATATATATATATATATATATATATATAATGCCTCTACTTTTCAATTGCTTCTCTAAAGGAAGACGCTACTTCAAATTACACTAAACTATCTAACAGGTACAAGATTACAATAACCATAATTATTACCACAATAGATAAATAAATAATATGTTTGAATCTGAAATTGCTTTTATAAAATATATGGTTGATTATAAAAAAAAAGGCATACTATTCAAGATTTGTACAAAAAAGGAATCAAAATAAGATACATTGTTCTAGATATGTCAAATGAAATGAAAACACTACATACAAGATCATGAGTCTAAATCTACATACAAGATCATGAGTCTAAATCCACCTGTTAGTGTCACTCTACTTGATCAATGAAGTAGGGATCCCAATTGATGTAGCTCTCTTTTAGCTTCCTCGAGTTCTGGGTATCTAGAAGATTAAACCCAGCAAGTTGCACATAAAAAAGAGAAATATATATACTATTATAGTACTGGAGATAAGGTACATGTGAACATAATATGTTAATGTCGATCGCATTACATGAATAATGAATAATAAGATAAACAACAAATCATATGTAGATCATTTACAAGCAACACGTAAATATCATGTAGAAATAAACAAGTCTCGGTCATGTTATCGTTAGTATTTGAAATTAAATGATAGATAAGATGGTCCACTATTTCCAATATCATATAAGTGTCTGCACATATCTGGAATCCAGTCAAAACTAATGATATTGAACCATGATGCACCGCTACGTTATACTAGATGAACTACATACTATAAATTATAACAAAAGTAACATATTATGAAAACTTTATTATCAAACTATAGCTCACTGCGAAATGGTACTACTGCAGTATAAGTACTAAGCACAAATTAGAAACGACTAACTAGATCTTCATATGATAGGTTTCTTATCTATCATTCATTATCCCACACCAAGTGTCTATGATATATATAATATACATGAACTTATCAAGAATATCATGGCATACTCATGCCTTAAATTTGCACATGTCCATTATCTGGAAATCAAGTCTTATTTACTATATCAAATTTGGAACCATATATATGTTATTTATAAGCCATATAAATTCTTATTTATGTCATGTAATCATATCCAATGTATCAGGTTCATCATGTATCATGAATTTGATTCATCAGATAGCACATCAAGTATCTGCACTATAGTATCATGTACAAGTAGGGATGTTAATGAACGCGTCTCATAGGTCAATTTTTGGCCAATCTTATATTAAATTTTGAATTAAAAATAAAATTTTTATTTTTCTAATTCAAAAATTGGCTCGTGGATGCATCCATTACCATCACAGTACAAGTAGTGTGTGTCATGCCCGTATCATGTTTGTTATGTTACACCAATATTTTGTATCATATATAACCAAGTATATAAGTTCATGACATCAGCCATATCCACGTAATATGTTGCTATCTAGCTCATGCTATCACATGTTACATACTCCTTTGGATGACCACATTAGGGAATAACAGACACTTGACGACACTGGGTCTCCAAGATGATGCCTCAGCACGTGTCCACTTTTTTAAGAGAGTTTCCAAATGAGCATACCCCTTTTCCTAGTGAGCCCATTTAATAATGTAATTTTGGTTCAGTCCGGAGTTATAAAGTGGGCTCACTAAGAAAAAAAGGTGTGCTCGTTTAGAAACTTCTCTTTTTTAAGGATGTATGACTTGTGATAGCTAAGTTATGTTTCTAAGGATATATGACTTGTGAAGCAGTTTATAAGCCACCGCAGCACCTGTCCACTATCTTAGGAATAGGTTTTAAGGATTTTTTTTTTTTTCCCCTACCCCCATGGGTATATGACTTGAATGTTTACGTATTTAAACTTTATGAAAATCAGTGGACTCGTAGGCTAGTTAACAAGTTCATTCATAGTCCTAGTATACTAGCAGCCAATCAAAGAACCCAGGACATGGACATACTTGAGTGGTAAATTATATTGGACCCGTACATAACATGCAAAAGCAAAGCTAACTTAGTGACCGAACAGTCTGACTTTCTAAGCCGTTCAATGTCTTTGATTACCATGAAACTCTTGTAGCAACTCCCATATAATCAGAACTCAAGAAAGTCTATTGTACATCAGCATAACTCAAGAACGGAGAAAGGAATAAAAAAATATGGTAACCGACTGAAGAAATTATCTTGCTGTAGAAAGCTTTACCTGACTATTGCCCTTGCCCGTGGCCCTTACTGTGTTTCTGGCGAGAGAGGAGTCAAAGTCAAGTCAAAAATATAAAAAAATAAAACCTTATTGTGTTTCTGGCGAGAGAGGAGTAAAAGTGAAGTCAAAAATATAAAAAAATAAAACCTTATTGTGTTTCTGGCGAGAGAGGAGTAAAAGTGAAGCCAAGAATATAAAAAAAACAAAAAAATAGAAAGAAATTGAGAAGGGAAGTGTTGCTGCTGCTGGAGTGTGTAAGGGAAAGGGAAAGATTTTGGTGGAGTAATAGGGCACGAAAAAAATGAGCGTTCGTCGTAAGTCCCTTAATTATATATATTTTTTTTGTTTAGCTTTCTCCTAAGCAAACCCAACTCAAGTGATTCTAGTTGGTTAGTCTGAAGGCACTGCCCATGTACTGGCGGTAGATTTATATATTTATTTGTTTGTTTATTGTTCTCTTATGAGTGCATAAGGTGACACATAATCAACCCTTTTTTCAACACTTAAGCCCAACCTTCCACCTCCTTAGTTGAAGAAATTAGAGACAATAGGTTTATTTGGATAATTCTAATTAAATTTAAATAATTATTTAACCATTTAGTGGTCATTTGACGATTTCAAAATTTTACTATGTTAATATTGGACGTAGTAGTTTCTACTAATTTTTTTTTCATACATTCGTTTGATACTAGGAATGAGAAATATAAATTGCTAAAGTAATTACAAGAATAATTTAATATTCTATAATTAGCAAAATTTCAAGATATTTTCAGGATTTTTGGAAAAATTTCTAAAAATTTCAAATATAATAAAAATCATAACTCAAAAACGGAACATCATTTGTATTTATGGATTTTAAGTTGTGCTCACTGAAAGTCACTTCAGTGTCCAATTTGCCCCTCGATAGGCCTAGTGTGGCACGATTGGATCTAAAGGAAAAAAATATGGGTAAAAATAATTTTGGAATATCACACACTGTAACGCCCCCACTTCGGCTCTACCTTTTTGCTCCTTTTTTTTTTTTTTTTTAAGTGGGCGACATTACTTAATACTATGAATAACTCAACAGTCCCATGATCTTTGAATAACCGCAACTACTGCCATGTCAAGATGAATAACCATGTCTGAAACTGAAAAGATTTCATTTATATAGAGAGTTAGTTACATAAAATGGCACACTGCTTTAAATATCTACACAAAAGAGTTAAATACTACAAGTTAAAGCAGTGCCCAGAAAAAGGAAACAAGAACAAGAAGTGACAAAGGAGACAAGAACAAGAAGTGCGAAGTACCCAAATAGTATTGTGCTAGTAGTATCCTCTACTCGACCTGGTTGGTGAAGTAAGGATCATTGTCTGGAGCAATCTCCCATTCTCTATTTTCGTGATCTGGGCTTAAGAAAACCCAGGAGATTAAACCCAGCAAGTAACACAAAAATAAGAAACACGAGTACTATCACAGTACAAATAATAAAAGAATTAAATAAATTGCGTTGGTACAAACTATCTTGAGAATACTGAAAATGAATTGAGTAAGACTATTCATTCAAATAAAAACAAATCATGTAAATGTGACAAGTGTAAACAATGTAAATATCAATCATATTGCATGTAACCAGAACTATGAAAGTCATTCACAAGCTTCATGTAAAATTTAACAGGTCTATATCATGTTAGTGTTGGAATTGAAACTCAATGATGGATAAGATAGCGCGCAGTTTCTCATATTGTACAAGTGCCCGTGCATACCAGGGACCCGGCCTCTAATTCATGGCGCTGAACCATGACACACCGCTAGGTGTACAAGTCAGATCCCGTTAAATGAAACAAGTAACGGGCATCACCCATATGGTGACTCATGTATCAGATGGTGGCTCAGTACCACCCAGTGCTGCTAGTAAAAGGCCCTCAGCACCTAATCAAGAAGTTGGCCAACAAGATCCTTGTACAATACAGTACTTATCTATCCATCATGTAGTTTTTCCCATGTTAGTAATGCATATGATATGCGTGAATTAAAGGAAACACGTGGACTCTCATGTCAAATTGTACACATATCATTTCACAAGAATCAAGAGTTCAAGAATCAAGATTTGGAATCATGTACACACGTATTATAAGGATGCTTCATGTCCTGTAATAATGATACTAGAACTTGTAATCATGTCTTGTAATAAAGATACTAGAACTTATTATCATGTCGTGTAATAAGGATACTAGAACTTGTAATCATGTCTTGTAATAAAAATACTAGAACTTGTTATCCTGTAATACGGATACTAGAACTTGTGATAAGGATACTAGAACTTGTAATCATGTCTTGTAATAAAGATACTAGAACTTGTTCTCATAAATAATCTTGCCTTCATGTATCATATTGATATTCACATGTCATGTTATCATAAATCCGCGAATCATGCCAAGTGTATAAATCCGTGTTTCTCTTGAAGTTGAAAATAGCCAAACGCGAAGCTAAAAATTGCCAAACGCGAAGCTAAAAATGGCCAAACGCGAAGCTAAAAGAATAGCCAAACAGGAAGCAGAAAATAGCCAAACGCGAGGCTAAAAATTGCCAAACGCGAAGCTAAAAATGGCCAAACTCGAAGCTAAAAGACTAGCCAAACAGGAAGCAGAAAATAACCAAACGCGAGACTAAAAATTGCCAAACGCGAAGCTAAAACTAGCCAAACGCGAAGCTAAAAGAATAGCCAAACAGGAAGCATAAAATAGCCAAACGCGAGGCTAAAAATTGCCAAACGCGAAGCTAACAATGGCCAAACGCGAAGCTAAAAGAATAGCCAAACAGGAAGCAGAAAATAGCCAAACGCGAGGCTAAAAATTGCCAAACGCGAAGCTAAAAATTGCCAAACGCGAAGCTAAAAGAATAGCCAAACAGGAAGCAGAAAATAGTCAAACGCGAGGCTAAAAATTGCCAAACGCGAAGCTAAAAATGGCCAAACGGGAAGCTAAAAGAATAGCCAAACAGGAAGCAGAAAATAGCCAAACGCGAGGCTAAAAATTGCCAAACGCGAAGCTAAAAATGGCCAAATGCGAAGCTAAAAGAATAGCCAAACAAGAAGCAGAAAATAGCCAAACGCGAGGCTAAAAATTGCCAAACGCGAGGCTAAGCCGAAAATAGCTAACATCCGTAAATCAGGCTAAGTATGCAGTCCAAAATTTTTTCTAAGTATGCAGATCCAATATGATGTGAATTTATCCATAAAGAAAAAGGAATCATGTACTCATAAAAAATCAAATAATTTCCAAGAAAGATCATACATGCTACTTGTACTCAAATACGATTCAAAGAGAGAATAAGAACAAGGTGATACTTGCCTCTATTCCCTTTAATCTCCTCCTTTGTTGTAGCAAAGCCTCCCTTCTATTTCCTTTACTCAACGAACTAGAAGAACCAAGGGTGATTTCTATTTTGTTCTTTTTTTGATAAGAATTCTCTTTGAGAGAATAAGGTTATATATTCCTAAGGGCATTTTGGTCACCTTATCCTCTAGCCTAGTCCTAAGACTTCTTGCATGCATGACAAATGTCAACTAGAGTGCCACCTCTCATTCTCTTTTAACAACTCATCCCCACAAAAGGCCAAGGTGGTGCCCTTAGAAATTAAATTTAAATTTGAAGGTGTATAGAAAGAAATTTTTGCCTTGATAATTTGAAATGATAGTTTGGGGTGTTACATTCTACCCACCTAATAAAAGAATTTCGTCCTCGAAATTCCAATTTTAAAAGGTATACTATTATATACAGGTACGTGTTGTCATATAAAAATAGACTCAACTTAATACCTGATAATGAAAATAGGTACGGGTATTTTGTTTTGATATCGCCTTCAAGTTCCCAAGTGGAGTCCCCAGGTGATCGTGCATCCCATGAAACAAGGACCAACGGTGTCACTTTGTTCTTTAGAATTTTCTCCCGTCGATCAATGATTGCTACAGGTTGTTTCTCATACTTTAGATCGGATCTCAGATCCACCTCGGACAAGTCCACAGCCTTATGTTCATTGCCCAAGCACTTCCTTAATTGCGACACATGGAATACATCATGAATAGTTTCCATCTCAGGCGGTAATGATAATCTGTATGCAAGATTCCCAATTCTTTCTGTAATTTCGAATGGTCCAATATATCTTGGACTAAGTTTTCCCTTCTTGCCGAATCTAATCACACTCTTCATTGACGATATCTTGATAAATACCTTATCTTCTATTTCAAACTCCAATAATTTTCTACGTCGATCTGCCCATTTCTTTTGTCTATCTTGTGCAGCTTTCATATGTTCCCTAATAACCTTTACTTGCTCTGTTGCTTGAGTAATTAATTCAGGTCCCAAAATGCTCCGCTCTCCAATCTCATTCCAACATAATGGAGATCTACATTTTCTGCCATACAAAGCCTCAAATGGTGCCATTTTGATACTCTCTTGATAGCTATTATTGTAGGAAAACACCGCCATATATAAATGGTCTTCCCAAGATCCTCCAAAATCTAGCATACATGCTCTAAGCATGTCTTCAAGTATTTGGATAGTTCGTTCTGATTGTCCATCTGTTTGTGGGTGATATGCTGAAGACAAGTCTAAATGTGTTCCTAAACTATCCATCAATTTCTTCCAGTATTGTGATCTAAATCTTGTATCCCTATCTGAGACAATTCTAAATGGGAGTCCATGTAACCGCACCACTTCCTGCATGAATCTTTTTGCTAATGCTTCTGTTGATTGACCAACCCTAAATGGGATGAAATGAGCTAACTTGGTCAGTCGGTCCACTACTACCCAAATCGCATTATTACCTTTGGTGCTCCTTGGTAATCCCGTAACAAAATCCATTGATATTTGTTCCCACTTCCATTCTGGAATTGTTAAGGGTTGAAGTAATCCAGCTATTTTTTGATGTTCGACCTTCACTTGTTGGCAAGTAGAACACATGGATACATGTCTTGCAATTTCTTTCTTCATGCCCGGCCACCAGAAGTACCTCTTCATATCCTTGTACATCTTATTGCCTCCGGGATGAATGTAATATGCTGATTTATGAGTTTCTTCTAAAACTCTCTTCCTCGTCTCTCCCTTGGGCACCCATAACCTCTCCCTGAATCTAATAGTCCCATCTGAGTGTATCTTCATCTCAGGCCTCTTACCTGTCTCAATTTTGCTGTTTAACCTTTGGAAGCTTTCATCATCAACTTGGGCTTGCTTGATCTGCTCTATCAAGGGTGACTGTAGTCGCATTTCCATAAGTTGTGCTATCATTCCTGGTAGAATTATTTCCAAATCCATCCTTTGTATTTCTGCCAACAATTCCTTTTGTTGAGTCAATCTTTCTATTGCAGGTCTTCTACTCAGAGCATCTGGCACTTTATTGATCCTTCCTGGATGATATTTAATTTCCAAGTCATAATCTGCTACTAACTCTAACCATCGTCTCTGTCTCATATTTAGTTCCTTTTGAGTGAAAATATATTTCAAACTTTTATGGTCAGTGTACACTTCCACCCTTTGTCCTAGTAAGTAATGTCTCCAAATTTTCAAAGCATGAATTATTGATGCTAGTTCCAAGTCGTGAGTGGGATAATTTCTTTCATGAGGTTTTAATTGTCTTGATGCAAACTCAATCACTCTTTCATGCTGAGTCAACACGCATCCCAGTCCTAGTTTTGAAGCATCACTATAGATTTTCATTCCTCCAGTGTTATCTGGAATTGCTAACACAGGTGATGTTGTCAGTCTTAGTTTCAATTCTTCAAATGCCTTATCGCACCCTTCCGTCCAAACATATTCGATTCCCTTTCGCGTCAACTTAGTTAGAGGAGACGCAATTTTTGCAAAATCTTGTACAAACCGCCTGTAATATCCAGCCATCTCCAGAAAGCTGCGAACTTCTGATACTGATTTTGGTACAGGCCATTCCATCACAGCCTCTATCTTTTTAGGATCTGCTGATACACCATTTTCAAATATTATATGACCCAAGAAAGCAATTTGACTCAACCAAAATTCACATTTGCTCAATTTTCCGTATAGCCTTTGTTCCCTTAAAGTTTGTAATGCTATCCTCAAATGTTTAACGTGCTCTTCTCTATTCTTAGAGTAGATCAATATATCATCAATAAACACCACCACAAATTTGTCCAAATACTGAGTAAAAACATGGTTCATCAAATTCATAAACACCGCTGGAGCATTAGTTACCCCAAATGGCATCACTAAATATTCATAATGACCATGTCTGGTTCTAAATGCAGTCCTTGGGATATCTTCTGTTCGGACTCTTACTTGATGAAATCCGGAACGAAGATCTATTCTTGAGAATACCTTCGCTCCTCCAAGTTGATCAAATAGATCAGTAATCCTTGGCAATGGGTATTTATTCTTAATTGTTACTGCATTCAAAGCTTTGTAATCTATACATAACCTTTTACTCCCGTCCTTCTTTCCTACCAATAGTACTGGAGCTCCCCAAGGTGACACATTGGGTCTTATAAAACCCAATTTCATTAACTCATCCACTTGCTTCTTGACTTCTTCTAGTTCTGCAATCCCCATTCGATAAGGTGGCTTACAAACTGGTTCAGCTCCAGGGATAATATCAATAGTAAATTCTACTATCCTTGCTGGTGATAGTCCAGGTATCTCTTCAGGAAAAATGTCTAAGAATTCTGATACTACTGGGATCATCCCTTCTCCTATTTCCATAGCTTCCAAAACTCCTCCCTTTGGAAACACCTTAGATTTAGCTGGTTCTAGGGATTGGCTTCCACTGAAATTCAAACTCTGGACAGTCAGGAATCTGGAATACTACTCTCCTTCTCCTACAGTCTATCACTGCATAGAAGGTGCTCAACCAATCCATGCCTATGATAACATCATATCCTCCTCCACTAATAACTAGTAGATTGGCGTAAAATTCCTTACCATCAATTACTAATGGACATAGTTTACACTCTTTATTAGTCATGATACTACCATTCCCGGTCTCAATATTCCACCCCGCAGGTAAGATAGTGAAATCAATAAGATTACGGGAAACAAACATGCTAGTGATGAAACTGTGTGATGCTCCAGAATCAAATAAAACAGTTGCCGGTCTATTGTTAACCAAGATCATACCTGTCACGACTCCTCCAGTGGTTTGAACTTCTTCTACATTCATTAGTCTAACTTTCCCTTGCCTCCGTCCTGCTCCTTCTCGGGCCCTAACATAGGTTTGTTGTCGGTTCTCCCAGGTTCCTTTCTGGCCTGGTCTTGAAACTCTCTGGGCCGACGTTGTTATTGGCCTGGTTGTTGCTTGAAACGGGACCTTGGTTATTGTTGATTTTGGGCCTTTGGGCAATCTCTCAATTGATGACTAGCGGATCCTCATGCCAGGCACCACCCTTGAGCTCTTCTACACATGTTCTGGGTATGCCCTGGCATATGACAATAGTTGCATATTACTGAATTTCGATTTGGCATTATCATTTGTCTCTTTGTTGGCGGACCACCAAATTTCTTGGTCGATGAACTTGTTCCTTACCCAAACAACCTTTTAAATGGCGCTGACCTATTCTCCTCGAATACTTGTTCCAAACGACATGCCGCTTCAAACACTTCTGAATAAGTCTTGTAGTTATGCCCTGCTAAGTGCTCCCTCAGATAAGACCTCAGCCCTTGCTGGAACAAGTGTGCCTTTTCCTCCTCATCAGCTACCAGGGTTGGGGCAAATCGGCTCAGCCTCACAAATTCTGCGGCATATGCATCCAGAGTTCGATCTCCTTATTGCAATCCTAGAAATTTCTTCCTCATTTCTTGCCTTGCTGATGAGTGGAAAAATCTGGCAAGAAATGCCTCTACAAATTTGTCCCAAGTTAAGGGTTCCTGGTGTTTCACTTCTTCTGCAAGCCACCATGTTCTAGATATGTCAGCCAACTGAACGCATACTACTTCAACACGATTTTCCTTTGGAATCCTTGCTGCCTTCAGAAGATTCTCCATATCCACAATCCACTGCTCAGCCTTTAGTGGTCCTTCTGTTCCGGAAAATACTGATGGCTGCAATCTTCGAAAATCTGACACCACCCCAGTTCTTTCTTGTTCTTTGGACTGTAGCATTCTTTCCAATATTATCGTTGTAGTTTCTTGTGTCTGCGCTACTCTTTCCACTATAGTTCTAAGCTCAGACTCTTCACCCGTAGGATTTGGGTTTGTGCTAGTAGAAGATTGGGTCGTCATCGTTCTGTGACGGTCCAAGAGAAATTGATTAGATGGAGTTTCAAGATAGATATTCTAAATGAATTAGAAACAATAAATAGGCACGATACTAGATCTGATGGATATCAAGGATAAAGAAGAAGTGTCAAGAGTGTATCTTAGACATGTTTTCATGTGGCAGTAGTCATATGGTCTCCCACCTAAACCTAGGCTCTGATACCAAAACTGTAACGCCCCCACTTCGGCTCTACCTTTTTGCTCCTTTTTTTTTTTTTAAGTGGGTGACATTACTTAATACTATGAATAACTCAACAGTCTCATGATCTTGGAATAACCGTAACTACTGCCATGTCAAGATGAATAACCATGTCTAAAACTGAAAGAATTTTATTTATATAGAGAGTTAATTACATAAAATGGCACACTGCTTTAAATATCTACACAAAAGAGTTAAATACTACAAGTTAAAGCAGTGCCCAGAAAAAGGAAACAAGAACAAGAAGTGACAAAGGAGACAAGAACAAGAAGTGCGAAGTACCCCAATAGTATTGTGCTAGTAGTATCCTCTACTCGACCTGGTTGGTGAAGTAAGGATCGTTGTCTGGAGCAATCTCCCCTTCTCTATTTTCGTGATCTGGGCTTAAGAAAACCCAGGGGATTAAACCTAGCAAGTAATACAAAAACAAGAAACACGAGTACTATCACAGTACAAATAATAAAAGAATTAAATAAATTGCGTTGGTACAAACGTATCTTGAGAATACTGAAAATGAATTGAGTAAGACTATTCATTCAAATAAAAACAAATCATGTAAAGGTGACAAGTGTAAGCGATGTAAATATCAATCATGTTGCATGTAACCAGAACTATGAAAGTCATTCACAAGCTTCATGTAAAATTTAACAGGTCTATATCATGTTAGTGTTGGAATTGAAACTCAATGATGGATAAGATAGCGCGCAGTTTCTCATATTGTACAAGTGCCCATGCATACCCGGGACCCGGCCTCTAATTCATGGCGCTGAACCATGACACACCGCTAGGTGCTACAAGTCAGATCCCATTAAATGAAATAAGTAACGGGCATCACTCATATGGTGACTCATGTATCAGATGGTGGCTCAGTACCACCCAGTGCTGCTAGTAAAAGGCCCTCAGCACCTAATCAAGAAGTTGGCCAAAAAGATCCTTGTACAATACAGTACTTATCTATCCATCATGTAGTTTTTCCCATGTTAGTAATGCATATGATATGCGTGAATTAAAGGAAACACGTGGACTCTCATGTCAAATTGTACACATATCATTTCACAAGAATCAAGAGTTCAAGAATCAAGATTTGGAATCATGTACACATGTATTATAAGGATGCTTCATGTCATGTAATAATGATACTAGAACTTGTAATCATGTCTTGTAATAAAGATACTAGAACTTGTTATCATGTTGTGTAATAAGGATACTAGAACTTGTAATCATGTCTTGTAATAAAAATACTAGAACTTGTTATCCTGTAATAAGGATACTAGAACTTGTGATAAAGATACTAGAACTTGTAATCATGTCTTGTAATAAAGATATTAGAACTTGTTCTCATGAATAATCTTGCCTTCATGTATCATATTGATATTCACATATCATGTTATCATAAATCGGCGAATCATGCCAAGTGTATAAATCCGTGTTTCTCTTGAAGCTGAAAATAGCCAAACGCGAAGCTAAAAATTGCCAAATGCGAAGCTAAAAATGGCGAAACGTGAAGCTAAATGAATAGCCAAACAGGAAGCAGAAAATAGCCAAACGCGAGGCTAAAAATTGCCAAACGCGAAGCTAAAAATGGCGAAACGCGAAGCTAAAAGAATAGCCAAACAGGAAGCAGAAAATAGCCAAACGCGAGGCTAAAAATTGCCAAACGCGAAGCTAAAAATGGCTAAACGTGAAGCTAAAAGAATAGCCAAACAGGAAGCAGAAAATAGCCAAATGCGAGGCTAAAAATTGCCAAACGCGAAGCTAAAAATTGCCAAACGCGAAACTAAAAGAATAGCCAAACAGGAAGCAGAAAATAGCCAAACGCGAGGCTAAAAATTGCCAAACGCGAAGCTAAAAATGGCCAAACGCGAAGCTAAAAGAATAGCCAAACAGGAAGCAGAAAATAGCCAAACGCGAGGCTAAAAATTGCCAAACGCGAAGCTAAAAATGGCCAAACGCGAAGCTAAAAGAATAGCCAAACAGGAAGCAGAAAATAGCCAAACGCGAGGCTAAAAATTGCCAAACGCGAGGCTAAGCCGAAAATAGCTAGCATCCGTAAATCAGGCTAAGTATGCAGTCCAGAAATTTTTCTAAGTATGCAGATCCAATATGATGTGAATTTATCCATAAAGAAAAAGGAATCATGTACTCATAAAAAATCAAATAATTTCTAAGAAAGATCATACATGCTACTTGTACTCAAATACGATTCAAAGCGAGAACAAGAACAAGGTAATACTTGCCTCTATTCCCTTTAATCTCCTCTTTTGTTGTAGCAAAGCCTCCCTTCTATTTCCTTTACTCAACGAACTAGAAGAACCAAGGGTGATTTTTATTTTGTTCTTTTTTTGATAAGAATTCTCTTTGAGAGAATAAGGTTATATATTCCTAAGGGAATTTTGGTCACCTTATCCTCTAGCCTAGTCCTAAGGCTTCTTGCATGCATGACAAATGTCAACTAGAGTGCCACCTCTCATTCTCTTTTAACAACTCATCCCCACAAAAGGCCAAGGTGGTGCCCTTAGAAATTAAATTTAAATTTGAAGGTGTATAGAAAGAAATTTTTGCCTTGATAATTTGAAATGATAGTTTGGGGTGTTACACACACACACACAAATACACACACACACAAATACATATAGGTAAGAATAACGAAAATGAGCAACCGCCTCACGTAAGTTAACTAAATTGCGATCTATTTCTAATATCTCTAATATTTTTTTTAGAAGAATTTTATTTTGGATTATGATATTGTCCTCATAGGGTTCACTCATAACCAATTTTTTGGTTTTTAGTTTTGATTTGGTTCTATTAATTAGTAAATCCAAGATTAATTGTTTTTAGGGAATATAACATTTTATTTCACTTGATGAAAGTACAAATAAATTTCAAAACCCATGGACTTTGATTCTAAACAAGCTAATAAAGTAGAGATCATGATCCTAAATAAAGTTTGGAAAAATAATGAGATTATTACTTTTTCACCGCTGACTCTCATAACTTGCCTGAGCTACACTCTGTTTCCATTATATCAAACAATTTCTTAAAAAAATTCTTTTTGATTATGATTTAAACCCCTAGGGTCATACCCAATTTTTTGGGTTTTAGTTTTGATTTGTTCTTCCGTCAAGTAGACATAAAATAACGGTTTTCAGTGAAAATAATATTTTTGTATCCATTTAATGAAATAACAAATAAATTTAAAAACCCATGTAATTTGATCCTAAAGAAGTTAAGGTGGTAGAAATCACAATAAAAATAATGGGACCATTATTTTTATTGTGATTTCTCACATAACTTATCTAAGCTGGCGGCTAATATATATATATATATATATATATATATATATATATATATATATATATATATATATATATATATATATATATATATATATATATATATATATATATGTGTAGGAAATGGGAAATACACTGGCGGTGAAGGGAGTTCTTTCAGTGCCATTTAGATGACCCAATAAAATTATTACACATGGCATCATTCAAAATAACAAATAAATGAATTTTCTTAACCGCCCTTTGAGTGGTGCACATGGCCACATGTAATAATTTTATTGGGACACCTAAGCGGCTGTGAAGGAACTCCCTTCACCGCCGGTGAATTTCCCATTTACTCATATATATATATATATATATATATATATATATATATATATATATATATATATATATATACGAGTCACCGGCTCAGATAAGTCATATGAGTCAATGGCGAATAGTAATAGTCACATTATTTATTTCCAAACTTTTTTATAATCATAATCTCTAACTCCTTAGTTTTTTTAAAATTGAATTCTGTGAATTTTGAATTTTATTTGTCCTTTTATTATGTAGATACAAAATATTGTTTTCACCGAAATCCATTACTCATGTGTTTATTTAATGGAAGACAAAATTAAAGCTAAAATCCAATTAATTGGGTATGAGTGAACTTGAAAGGGTTGTGATAATAATTCAAAAAAAATTAAAATTTTATATTAGAGAGAGTAAAAGTTGAGTGTCACTAAGATAACTTACATTAATCAGTGGCTCATTTCCATTATTCTTTCTCTCTCTCTCTCTCTCTTCCTTTCACTCTATGCATAAGGAATTATTACTGAAGGGATCATAATATGAATTGCATAAAATTTAAGAACTGTATGCACTTAAATCTTGAAAATGTAATAAACCTTATTTGTGTAAGATTATATCATAATGTACACGTATGGACTTATATTAATTATAAAATTAAATTAAATAATGGGATTATTAGGACTGAAGACTTGTACAAATATTTTGGGAGATTTATCTTTTCAGGCTGCACAGCTAAATTTTAGAAACATAACATAGGAAGTTTCAAGTGATTACTGGATCACCATTGTGCCATTTAGAACTTTGAGCCCATAGCATACGCACATCTATTATTTGTGTGTACCAAGTGTTACATCCTGGGGCAACACCAAAAGTCATGAGGTCATGCTCCCTGACATGTGTGGGACACCCTTAAAATATATGGGCTTTTCCTCCCAACAATTCTAAAATTCATACATTGGACATTAATAATTAGTAATTAACCCATTTTTTATATGTAAAATATATATCCATTATTCAATTGTTTCATTAATATTCATGATTCATGCAACTACAATTTATATTATTAATTATATCTCCTTTTCCGTGCAAAGATTCACCATTTACATTTTATAAGCTATGTATTTATATATCACACATAGGTTACTTGTGCGTATCTCTTTCTTTCTTTCTTTCGTTCTTTCTTTTTTAAATGCACTTATAAGTTGTTTGAACGATCTTGATTTGACAAACGTAGATAACATTCGCATGTAATTATTAGGGAAGGGAGTCCCAGGATTTAGAACGTATATCAAGAACTTAGCAAATAATAGGTACTTCAGCAATGACAATTTTTGCCCGAATTTTCTCTCTATTCACTATTTTGTTATTAAGTAAAAATGAACCGTTACAATTTGATTTAGTTTTTTTTTACTCCTTCTAGGATTTTAACTTCCAATCTTGAAATAAGGATTATTTTGTTGGATCCCCTTATATTCATGTCTTCACAACTATACTTTTGGAATAAATTATGCTTTAGTATCTATTGACTTCATATTGACTTTTCAATATATATATATATATATATATATATATATATATATATATATATATATGAGAAAAATGGAAATGTGCTGATAGCTCATGCAACTTAGCTGAACTGCAATTCATTTCCACTACTTTCAATAATCTTTTTTAAAAAAAATTGGGATTATGATATCGACCCCTTAGGGTTCACTCATACCCAATTTCCTGGGTTTTAGTTTTGATTTGGCTCTTCATCAAGTTACACAAAATTAACGGTTTTCAATGAATAAAATATTTTGTATGCACTTGATGAAAAGGTAAATGAACTCCAAAATTTATGAAATTTAATCCGAAATAAGTTAAGGAGGTAGAGATAGTAATTGTAAAAAAATGAAAAAAAATTATTTGATCATTATAGTTTTGCCGCTAGCTCATGTAACTTTTCCTAAGCTGGCAGCTCACCTACAGTATATATATATATATATATATATATATATATATATATATATATATATATATATATATATATATATATATATATATATATATATCCGCTAGCTCAGGAAAAATTACGTGAGCTAGCAGCTAAAATGCAGTAATCTAATGACTTTTCTTCATTTTTTTTCTAGAATTAGGATCCCTACCTTTTTAATTTTAATAAGATTAAATTTTATGAATTTTGGAGTTCATTTATATTTTCATCAAGTGGATAGAAAATGTTTACTCATTGAAAACTATTAAAATTTGTGTCAACTTGATGGAGAACCAAATGAAAACTAAAATTCAAGAAATTAGAAATGAGTGAGCCCTAATGATTCGAGACGTAATCCAAAAGATTTTTTTAAAAAAAATATTTGAGATAGTGGGAATAAACTGGAGCTCAGATAACTTGCGTGAGCTGTCAGCTCATTTCTACATTTTTCTCATATATATATATATACATATATATATATACACATATATATATATACATATATATATATATACATACATATATATATACATATATATATATATATATATATACATATATATATATATATATATATATATATATATATATATATATATATATATATATATATATATATATATGGATTACTGTAGGTGAGCCGCCAGCTCAGGAAAAGTTACGTGAGCTAGCGGCAAAACTGTAATGATCCAATGATTTTTCTTCAATTCTTTTTAACAATCACTATCTCTACCTATTTAACTTATTTCAGATTAAATTTCATAAATTTTGGATTTTATTTACCCTTTCATCAAGTGCATACAAAATGTTTTATTCATTGAAAACCGTTAATTTTGTGTTAGCTTGATGGAGGACCAAATCAAAAGTAAAACCCAAGAAGTTGGGTATGAGTGAACCCTAGGGGGTCGAGATCATAATCCAAAAGAAATTTTTTAAAAAAAATTATTGGAGATAGTGATAATGAACTGCAACTCAGGTAACTTGCGTGAGTTGTCAGCTCATTTCCATTTTTCTCATATATATATATATATATATATATATATATATATATATATATATATATATATATAATGTGATGTGGTAACATTACACTTAATTGAATTGTCTAGTACATTTAGGCTTGGTGTTTGTTTACAATATTGTTGCTAAATGCTACTCATAACTTGAAATACGAGGATTACTGACGCAGGACGGAGGCAAAATTATGGTTAAGGTTTTAAAAATTAAGGTTTTTTTGGATGAATCGGGGAAATAGATAAATTGGGGAAGAACTTATGGGATTTGGGAATCCACCCAGTCAAAACCACGCCCACTCTCCACGAATTCACGAGGAATGATTTGCTCAAGCGAAATCCACGCCAGAAATTTCTCAAGAAATTTTCAAATATTATTCATCTCTTTTTAATTCTCCATACAAAATCCACATATATAGGAAACTCTAACAAACAAAATTCTAATAGAATCCAAACTCCTAATCCAATCAAATATCCTAATAAAATCCAAATCCTAATAAGATCCAAATCTAATCAAATCTAATCTATTCCCAAATCAAATCCTGATCTCCATCAATTCTCCCCGGCTTCAAAGCATTCATCCCGATGAATGCGGAGATAAGGAATAACAAACACGTCCAGGTTGAACTGATCAATATCCACAAAATATTCCAATTGGGTCATGGTCGTGGTCGAGAAACCGTATCTAATATATCACATCTGAACTAAGGTGGTGGAGGGGGAGCTGGTTTCTTTAGTGAACTTGTGTCGAACCACGGTATATCTGAAAAGATACCTGTAATGGAAGTAGTCGAATATGAATTCCGTGAAATATCTAGGCCATAGGTAGTAGAAGCAATTTTTATCAAAACTCTATATGAATTTGTATGTTGAGTCGGTAATTTCTTCATAATTTTTGTAATGAATCTCTCAAGTGGAACTGAATATTTTATTTTATCATTAACAATAACTTCTTTTCTATCTGAAGTCTGACTTTGGATTGGAAGTTCCTGTACTCCCTGTACATCTGCAACTGATATGCAAATATCATCAATAAACATGAATTATCGACGAAGTTTCTTACAAAATTTTAGCAGAAAGTCTTCTAAAAAAACTGTCGGTTTTATGGGTATTTAATATAGGAGAGGAGGAGGTACTTCTGTTGGTTTCTTCTCATTAATATGATCATCAGATATATTTTTATGTGTCTGAAACTTCTCAGTTGGTTCCACTGAGAGATCGTCAGAAATCTGAACTTTTGAGTCTTCAGCTTCTATGGATCGAAAGGAAGTTCTATCTGGCATTAATAGTGACTCATCATGAACTTTTGTATCCAGTATAGGCTGTAATTCGCAATCAACAATATGAATATTTGCTTCAATCTTGTTGGCGATACTATCATCGTTAACCATTTGACTTCATTCATCCATGTGTTTAACTGTTTTGTTGAAGTTGTCAAGTATTCGGCTACACTTTTCAAGTTCATCAATCATATATTGAAGTTTTTCATCGGTGGTCATTGTTTTGGCTCAGACGATTGAAACCGATGAGATGATAAATTTGGAATGTGGTGTTGAGTATACCGATGACGAAGTAGACGTTGCAAGATATTCCAATCTAAACATAATTTATACTCTTTACTCCAAATATAAGCTTCTCCACCCAATTTTTATCGGGCGTAACAACATTTCTGTGCTAATATTAAATCAAAATATCTAAAAAAATCTTCAAGATGATTCTCCCAATCTTCATAATTTTGCCGATTGTCAAAATCGAAAAAAATGGGTATAGTAGCATACATATCACGCTCAATTCGTGATATTTTAGCATTGGTGTTAATGTAGTGACCAAGGAATATGAACTCCATATATAATCAACTCAAAATTTTAGTTCAAAAAGTTTAGAAAATACCCAAGAATCATGGAGGCTCGAAAACTGTTTGAATCGGAGTTGAAACGAGCACCAAATAAAAAGAAAATCCTTAACAGGTCTGTTGCTGTCTGTTCGGATCACTGCTATACTGAACCCAAATTAATTCTTCCTTCTCTTTCTGTTCTCACTTTCATTTTTTTTTCTGAATTTTTTCTCTCTCTTTTTTCTCTATTTTCTTTTTTCTCTCTTTTCTCTTCTTTTTTTTTTTCTTCAAACCTGAATTGTTCTCTTTTTTTTAGATCAGTTTTTTTGCTGATCTGTATTTTTTTAAAATAAAAAAAAACTGAAATAAAATAAAAAGATGATGGAGATGTGCATGAAGAAGAAGATGATGATGGAGAATCTACGCTCTGATACCAAATTTGACGCAGGACGGAGGCGAAATTAGGATTAGGGTTTTAAAAATTAGGATTTTTTTGGGATGAATTGAGGAAAATAGATATTTTGGGAAAGAACTTATGGGGTTTGGGAATCCAAACCAGGCGAATCCACGCCCATTCTCCACGAATCCACGAGAAAATATTTGCTCAAGCGAAATCCACGCCAGAAATTTCTCAAGAAATTTTTAAATATTATTCATCTCTTTTTAATTCTCCATACAAAATCCATATATATAGGAAACTCTAACAAATAAAATCCTAACAGAATCCAAACTCTTAATTCAATCAAATATCCTAATAAAATCCAAATCCTAATAAAATTCAAATCCTAATAAAATCTAATCTATTCCCAAATCAAATCCTGATCTCCATCATACACACTACTACTGCTGCAGTGCAGCTGAAGCAGAAGAAGAAGAAAATACAAAGGGAAATACACTCAGGCACACTTAATTATACATATAGGTGGTGGAGAACTACAAGCTGTTGGTGGTCTGAACGGCAGGCATAAACCAGGCAAGACGGATGGGGGAGGATGAGAGGGTGAGAGAGGATGGTGATGAAGAAGAAGGCGTTGAGGAACTTAAAAGGTGTTGGGGAAGCTTGCTGATATTTTTGCCGAATTGCCGATGTCTTCCTCATCCGTCGGAGGCCTCCTTTTATAGACGTCCTATCCTTGCACGAGAAGCCTCTTGAGAATCTTGCTGTGGAAGCCTCGTCATGAGTCTTCACTGTTGACGTCTTGTCTCTGTCAGGGATCTTCACTGTTGACGTCTTGTCTGTACTGTTGTTGTCAGGAATCTTCACTATTGACGTCTTGTCAGGAATCTGTACTGTTGCTGTCAGGAATCTCCACTGTTGACGTCTTGCACGAGAAGCCTCTGGAGAATCTTGCTGTGGAAGCCTCGTCAATCAGTTTTCACTGTTTGACGTCTTGTCTGTAATCTTACCGTAGAAGTTTTTGTCACGAATCTTGTACTGTTTGATGTCAGTTGCCAGGAATCTTTACTGTAGGAGTTGAATCTTTGATGCCTGTTGCCTGGTGAAGCCTTTGGATGATCCAATGTTTCGGATTTGAGGGAGCCTCCTTTTTTTTTTTTTTTTAATTTTTATTTTTATTTTTTATTTTTTTATTTTTTTTTATTTTTTTACAAAAATTTAATAAAATTGTCGGATACTGAAGCTTCTGGGGATGCAAGATTTATCCATCCATTTGTGGATATGTTAGTGTCATCCCATCCTGTTGGTGTAATTGTTGCCTCTAATATTCCTTGTTGGTTAAGATATGATCTTGGGACTAATTTTTTCATTTTTAGTTTTCCGTATAGAACATAGTATTCGAACTTTCCAGATCCTTCTCCAAGTAACCCAACTGCTGGGTTGCCTTCTTCGAATAGTTGTTTTAGAAGTCCTTGTACTGAGACTCCCCTGCTGAGGGCTTCTTCGGTTACGTTGATTTTCACTTCGGCCTCGACATCCGCATCCATATCCTCTTCGCCTTGCTGTGCTTGTGGTCCTTCTGGTGTTGTATTCTCGGACTGCGGCGCTTTCTCTGATTTGTTTGTTGTAGCGGGGCTGGGTAACTCTTGTTCTAAAAGTTTACCCATGTTTTTCAGAGCTTCAGCCTGTCTAGGGGTTGCTCCCCTAATAGTTCCCTCATTAAGGGTTGTTATATAATCCGAGCAGACCTTTTTCAAGACTTTGAGTTCTGATTCTTGTTTTATTACAAGATTTGCTAAGTTTCCCATGTGCTTGCGGAAAGCGCGTCGAGTTCCAATTCCCAGATTTGCTCTCTGGTGGGCTCGCCATGCTCCATTTATTTCGGAGTAAAATGGGGGTGGAATTTCTAATTTGGGAAAGCTCGCTACTTTTGGCTCGAGTATGTAATGGGTGAGATCTCGAATTTCTTCTCCTAAATATGGGTTCTGCCGTGACATTTTCCAGGCTAGGATGGCATCTTCTTTGGAGTAGTAATGTCTGCAACAGGATCCGTTAAAATCGAATATCTGCTCATAGCATTTTTCCCAGTTTGTGTAGATGCCTGGCTGGTATCCCACGAATACAACAAACGCTGCTGGAACAGGAACACTATTTGCTATAGCTTTCCCTTTATCACGTCTCTGCAAAAAATAGATTTATAAGTTACTTTACTTAGTAATTATTAGGTCGGCTTAGGTAATCCGCAATAAAATTATCCTTTCCTTTAACATGCTCGATTTCGAAGGAGTATTGGGCTATCTCGTTATACCATTGCATGCGTTTCCCAGAGGTTTTTCTTGTATTTACCAGAAAATCCCTAACGGCTTTATTATCTGTTCTAATTATAAAATATTCTGGTGTAAGAAGTATTTGAAATTTCTGTAGAGCTAATTTTATAGTGTATAGTTCCTTTTCAAATATTAACCACTTTAGTTCATTTGGTTTGAATTTTCCAGAATTATACCCACAAAGTCTCTCATATTTTAATATCTTTTGTGGTATGCTTCTTTTCCTGAGTCTGATTCCGTTCTGGGACAGAGGTGGATCTTCTTCGTCCCAGTTTTCTTTCGGAATTGCTTTTAGTGCACATCCCCAATATTCTTCTGACGCATCTGTGTCCAAAATTAGTTTATCTCCAAGTTTTGGTAGGTAGATTTCTGGTGCCTTCTAGACGAGTTGCTTAATTTGCCTCAGAACGTTTTTATCTTTATCTGTCCAGATGAAATCTTGATTTTTATTTAGTTTCTTTAGTAAAGGTATTTCTTCTTTCGTGAGTTCTCGTAGAAAATTTCTCCCATAATTCAATAGCCCTAGCAGGCTTTGTAGTTATTTTTTATCTTTTATTTCTTCGGGAAATTCCTTGATTTTTGAAATGATGTGCTTCTGTAGCTGAATTCCATCTTTATCTAGAATAATTCCAAGAAATTCTATTGACTCTTTTTCGATTTCGATCTTTTTTGGAGAGAGTATTATCCCGTGTTTTCTAAAGATGTCACTAATGATTTTTAAATGTCTCTTGTGTTCTTCTTTTGTTTTTGAAAAGACCAGGATGTCATCAATATATACGACACAGAAATCTTTTAAATTATTAAAGATTGAGTCCATCCATCTTTGAAATATCTGGGGGGCAGTGTTTAACCCAAATGGCATGACATTCCAGTGAAAGTGTTCTCGTGGCGTACTAAAAGCTGTTAGTGGTTTCGATTCTTCCGTCATTTTTAGCTGCCAGAAACCAGATTTATAGTCGAATTTGCTGAATACTCTAGATCTATTTGTTAAGTTTATTAGGACTTCCTTCCTAGGGATAAAATAACCATCGAATTTTAGATTTTGATTTAGTCTCTTGTAATTGATTACCATTCGTGGCTTTTTTATTTTTACTTCGTTAAGATTTCTAACCATAAATGCTGGACTAGAGTGGGGGCTGGTGGTTTTCTCTATTAGGCCTGTGTTTATCAGTTCATTTATCTAGTTGTCGAACTCGTCTATATCTTGCCTAGTATAGAGCATGGGTTTTACCCTAATGATTACGTTGTCGTCTCTTAATTGAATTTTACAAAATCTTGGGCTTCGATCCCATAACTTTAATGGGTTCTCACTAAAATTTTCACTAAGTGTTTTGTAAAGCCAGTGGGTCTGTTCTAACTCTTGAATTATTTCGCATCTTTTCAGTGAGTTTTTACTGTCTGGGGTACCTTTTGGGGGAGAAAAATCTTCTGTATATTTATATCTAGGTCCTTCCAAAAGTGGCATGTCAACCCTTCGGGTTTGATTACCTTCTTGTTGATGTAAAGATACCATTTATTTTTCTACGATCAAGGGTAGATATTCTCTGATAAAATTGTTTCCTAAAACCATGTCCCCATTCATATGTGGAAAGCATAAGAGTTTTGGTATAATGAATTTTTTCTCATTAAGCCAAATTTCCACGTTCTTGGCTTTGCTTTGGATAGTTGTTTTATGTGCACTGATCCCTGTTATTTTAATTGGATATTTCATTAGTTTCCATTTTTCTAGTGGTATGGCATTTTCTCGGCAAGAGGAGACTGTGGCCCCTATATCTAGTAGTGCATGTAATGAGTATTGTTTATAGCCCTTGAACCTAAATGTTCCTTTAACATAATTAAACCTTCTTCCTTGTTTTGGTGCGAAGATTATCTCGTCAAATCTTATCGTGTATTCTTCCTCTTTGTTAAGGGATTCTTCGGAATTTAGGATGATCTCTTCAACTGTTCTTCCTACATCATTATTTTGGCTATTATTTTCTATATCCTTAATTGTACTGTTTTTTGTTGTTTCCTCTTCACTACCTTCCTTTTTTTTTGGATTATCATCATTATCTTCCTTTTCGTCCTCTCTAGTTTTGTCTATGATAGTGAGTTTAGTTTTTTCTTAATTGGGATTATATCCATAATGACTTAATAGACCCTTAAATTTTTTATGGATTTCTTTGAGTTGTTGGGTCAGATCTTCTTTGGCTTCTAGAGTTAGGTCGGGATTTTTATCCTTTTCTTTTAATCTTTTTATTCGGAGAACTATCTCATCAAATTTTTTTTTTGAAAAACTGGGGATGTTCATTATACCATATATATCATTATACATGGTGTCATATTTACTACAACTTGTTCTACATATCTCGCAATTGCACAATATGCCGGTAGCCATCTAAGATATCGGTGGAAAACTAGCTCTGAGTATTCTATGGCGCCTAAAATCGTCTCCTAAGGGTCACCCTACAAACGCCTATCCGTGGCAATAAAGAGTTTACTTTAGGAATCTGGGCTTTAAAATTTCTCAATTCTAGTAAGGGATACTTAGAGTGCAAGTAGGGCAGTAATGATACAGATTGTGAAAGTATAGGTCAAAATTATAGTCTATTTGATACCGTATAAGTGCTATATGTACTATAAATCCTTCCCCAATTTTCCTTAGTTTTTCTGCTTCTTACTTGATTTTGCTACAGTAACATTTTCTAATTTTCTGAATTTTTAACGATTTTTTCTACAAACATAGAGAATTATTAATAAAAACAGATAGCTTGAATAACTTCAGGAACAAACGGTACATACCGGAACAGTAGCCATCACACCGGAGACTCTTTGTACAGACTGCAGACCCCTACCACCCAAAAGGAACGTCCCCGGGCTCTGATACCAGGAATTACCAGGAATAATACACACACTACTACTGCTGCAGTGCAGCTGAAGCAGAAGAAGAAGAAAATACAAAGGGAAATACACTCAGGCACACTTAATTATACATATAGGTGGTGGAAAACTACAAGCTGTTGGTGGTCTGATCGGCAGGCATAAACCAGGCAAGACGGATGGGGGAGGATGAGAGGGTGAGAGAGGCTGGTGATGAAGAAGAAGGCGTTGAGGAACTTAAAAGGTGTTGGAGAAGTTTTGCCGAATTGCCGATGTCTTCCTCATCCGTCGGAGGCCTCCTTTTATAGATGTCCTATCCTTGCACGAGAAGTCTCTTGAGAATCTTGCTGTGGAAGCCTCGTCACGAGTCTTTACTGTTGACGTCTTGTCTCTGTCAGGGATCTTTACTATTGACGTCTTGTCTGTACTATTGTTGTCAGGAATCTTCACTGTTGGCGTCTTATCAGGAATCTGTACTGTTGCTGTCAGAATCTCTACTGTTGACGTCTTGCACGAGAAGCCTCTGGAGAATCTTGTACTGTTGATATCAGTTGTCAGGAATCTTTGCTGTAGGAGTCGAATCTTTTATGCCTGTTGTCTGGTGAAGCCTTTGAGGATCCAATGTTTAGGATTTGAGGGAGCCCCCCCTAATTTTTTTCATATATTATTATTGCATATCCACTTGAACTCTGTTGGGATATCTAAATTTCTGTGGTTGAAAACTATATCTTGTAACAACTTTATCGCCTCGTGCTTTTGCCCCTTTGGAAAACTAAATTTTGCATTATAGTCTTTCGTGGCGATTATTCTTCTTCCATCTGTCATGACTGAGTAGTTACTGATATTTTTGATGAGCTTTCTCGCTCTGTCAACTAGCTCAATAAAACTACTGTACCATAAATAATTGTAATTGACTCCTTCAATGTTGTATTTTGGATCAAATTTCTGCCATTGCTCAGGGTAGCCGGATATCCATATTTGATATGGCTGGAAAAATTTAGTCTCTTCCCTCCATCCAACCATGCTAAATATTTGGAACGTGAACAAATGATGATAATTAATGCTGGTGGCTAGTTTGTGGCTGAAGAACCTTAGTATTGCTGGTAATTTGCACCATTCATGTTCTCCTCGTAGTCTGTAGCACAGTTGGCTTACAAGCCCCCATTCGACTCCTTGGATGTCCCACATTTCTTCTTTCATGAATTTGAAAAGTTTTGGATAGTTATTCCGGGCTAGGACAATATCTCTTCTATTTCTTGATAAGATTCCTCTTATATTTTCTTTATGATCGAGCGTCATTGTTTTGATACTCAGGAAAATATCTTCAGGAAATGCTTGTCTAGCTTCCTCGAGAATATGTCTTCTTTTTGTCTTTTCTGACATAATCACTTCTTTTCCTTTCTTCGATTTTTCCTGTAAGATAGTTAGTACATAATTATCTATTTACGAAAAATTACTATTAATAACTGAACTCGACAGCTCCTTCGATAGCCTCTTGCCGAGATGTCGATCCTGGCATGAGAAGTATACTGAGCTTTTGGGTTATTTCTTTCGGGCTTAATTTTTGATTTCCTCCTAATAATTGTGACAGTACTGGTTCTCTCATTCCTTCCCTGGTAATTGATCTCCTAGCCACCTCTCTGGTTTGTCTTTCACTATTGCTTCTTGTAAGTAAAGGTTGTTTTGAATTATTTTTAATATATAGGCTATTTCCAGAACTTTGTATTTCTATCCCTCCAAAGTGTTTTGGTTCTTCGGTCTGGATTAAATCTTCAAGGAACCATTGTCTAGGTACCGTGAGATCTTTTATATAGTCGGGGCTTGATTTCTTCCTCGAAAGGTTTTGGTTCAAATATTTCGATTATTTCTCGTTGGTTTGAAACTGTTCTTGCCTCTGTGGTCTGGGTTAATTCATGAATCGTTGTATATTCTATGGCCAGATCGTGTGAGTTGGTCTTCATGTTCATTCCTTGGGTCTTGATTTTCAGTCGTACAGTATCTATTATTTTTGGGTCAGATATAGGGATGAAATAGTTGGGTCGAATATTGAACCATATGGTTTGGTTAACTAGATTGGATTGAAATCCTCCTATTAGAGCCTGATGGCAATTGGTGAATTGATTGTCCATTACGAGTGTTATTATCAGTATATCTATGCCAGCTCTAAATAGCGCATTAATTTTAATTTGAATCAGGCCAACATGGATATAGCGAATTTCTTGGTACTTCTTTTTCCATCTTCGTACCTTTTCACGACTAAAGATGGGAATATCTACTCTTCCTCTGGCTGATAGATTTGCTGTTGTGTTTCCGTTAAAGTTTTCGATTATTCTTCTAGAGAAGAAATTGAACCGTGAAATTTTGTAAATTTCTGTTTTCTTTATTAGTTGATGTTTTTTCATTCTATCGATATCTTCTGGACTAAAAACTGTTTCTTTTCCAACTACATCTCCTAATATTATATTGTCTAATTCTGATACTGGGAGTATTATTGGACCTAAATCTTCATTTATCATGAAAACTAGTTCGTCATCTGAATCATTTTCGATCTCTAGTTCATAAAGTATTACATCTGTTCGCATGATTTCTTCACCCAAACAGATTTCAAGTTCCTGTTCTTCAATATATTTTATCATTTTTTGAGCGTTCTTTTCTTTCCTAGGACAATCTCTAGCAAAATGTCCTTCTTCATCGCATACAAAGCACCTGCAATTCTTTTTGTCCTTTTGTGCAGGGGGTTCTCTATGTGTGGACGACTCATCTTTCTTTCCAATATATTTATTATTTCTGACAAACCCTCTACTCCTTGTCCATGGTTTCCATCGAAAACTTTTTCTAAATGTTGTTTTTGTCGTTTTCTCACTCCCTATTTTCCATTTTTCGCCAATTATTTTTTCGCAGCACCTTCTTCCTTTAGAGGAGTTACTTATTGTGTTTTTCATTTTTTTGTAGGATTTTATATTAAGACAGTCGTCTTGTAAATCTTAAGCGCATAGTGTATTCGGCGTCCTAAATTATCCTTTTTCTCAATTCGCTTTAAATAGTCTGGGTATCCGTTTCTTGTTTTGGTATCCCATGGACTAGAAAGTTTGTGGAAGAAAGGATCAAGCCAATTCTGTGCCTTATCGTAATCTAATTTGTAGAAGTTTTTCGAAAATGTTTGGCAGTATTCTTCGAATTCACATATCTCGCATAATTCGATTTTAGATAGTGCATATAAAACTTCTTCTTCTTGAGACTTCTCATCTATATACCCACATAAATTTTCTTTAATGATCTTTATGAAATCATTGAGAATTTTTTCAAAACTTGCGAACTTATCGCTTTCTCCCCACTCATTCCGTTTACTTTTTCCTTCTTCTGAGTTTATCCATTGTTTCATCCACTGCAAGACATCTCCTTGTAAAGTTCCTGTAATGTAATCGACAAATCTTTCATTGTCCCATGATCCTTCCTGATTTGTGATTACGACTGCTAGAGATTGCGCCCAATTATCTATAACCTTTTGTTTATCCTTGAAATGTATATTGGATAGATCTAGATAGGTTCCTCCCGGAGATACGTTCCTTGTTATTAGATCGTCGATCCTCAAACTCCCTCCTACTTGTGGTTTGTTTAAATCTATTGCCGTTTTGCTATCTTCCTTTACATGTATTATTTCACTATTAGAATCAAATCCTATCTCGTGTTCAGACCCGTATTCATCGTGTATAGTCATCCCATAGTCCTCGTTATCTGAATCTGTGGTGCTTTTTGGCTCTTCTTCACTTTCTATGTTATATACTTCGGGATCAAAATTAAAATGGTGTAGCAGCTCCTTATTTTGTTGGTAGGTTTCCTGCATTCTATTTACTAAATGGTCTCTTTCCTGAGCAGTATTACATGGATCCTGATATAACTCTTTCCAACAGTTAATTAGCTCCACAATCGAGTCATGCTCTTTTCTGGAGTATTTCCTATTTACTTGCATCATGTTTATCTGTTCGCTTTATTTCTTTTGTCTTAAGCTTGTTCCTAGACCATCAATTCGATCTAATCTTCCTAATATTTCTCTTACTTCTTTGTCGAATTTTGTTATTTCTTTGTCGAATTGTTCTGAAGGATTATCTCGAACAGTTTTACAGAACTTAGAAACATATATTTCATTTTGTTCTATTACCTTATCTATTTTTTTCTCTATTCTACTAAACCTACAAACTTCATAATCAAATAGGGTATTGAGAAAACTTGTAATATTTGTTAGATTTTTATCTATTGCTATCGAGAAATGTTCTAAGTGACTATAATCCCTTCTACAGTTCTTATATATACATGGTATATCACTAGCCATCTAGGATATCGCTTGGTAGCTAGCTCTGAGTAGCCTATGGTGCCTAAAACCGTCTCCTGAGGGTCACCCTATAAATGCCTACTCGTGGCAACAAAGGGATTACTTTAGGAATCTGGGTTTCAAAGTTAATCAAATCTAACAGGGGATACTTAGACTGAAACTAGGATAATAATCACGCAAGTTGAGAGATGGTATTATAGTCAATTTAAAAACAGATAACTTGAAAATCTTCAGAAACAAACGGTACATACCGGAACAGTAGCCATCACACCGGAGACTCTTTGTACAGACTGCAGACCCCTACCACCCAAAAGGAGAGATCCCCGGGCTCTGATACCAGGAATAATACATACACTAATACTGCTGCAGTGCAACTGAAGCAGAAGAAGAAGAAAATACAAAGGGAAATACACTCAGGCACACTTAATTATACATATAGGTGGTGGAGAACTACAAGCTGTTGGTGGTCTGATCGGCAGGCATAAACCAGGCAAGACGGATGGGGGAGGATGAGAGGGTGAGAGAGGATGGTGATGAAGAAGAAAGCATTGAGGAACTTAAAAGGTGTTGGAGAAGCTTGCTGATGTTTTTGCCGAATTGCCGATGTGTTCTCATCCGTCGGAGGCCTCCTTTTATAGACGTCCTATCCTTGCACGAGAAGCCTCTTGAGAATCTTGCTGTGGAAGGCTCGTCACGAGTCTTCACTGTTGACGTCTTGTCTCTGTCAGGGGTCTTTACTGTTGACGTCTTGTCTGTACTATTGTTGTCAGGAATTTTCACTGTTGGCGTCTTGTCAGGAATCTGTACTGTTGCTGTCAGGAATCTCCACTGTTGACGTCTTGCACGAGAAGCCTCTGGAGAATCTTGTACTGTTGATGTCAGTTGCCAGGAATCTTTGCTGTAGGAGTCGAATCTTTTATGCCTGTTGTTTGGTGAAGCCTTTGAGGATCCAATGTTTAGGATTTGAGGGAGCCCCCCCCCCCCCCCGTTTTTTTTTTCCATATATTATTATTGCATATCCACTTGAACTCTATTGGGATATCTAAATTTCTCTGGTTGAAAGCTATATCTTGTAACAACTTTATCGCCTCGTGCTTTTGCCCTTTGGAAAACTAAATTTTGCATTATAGTCTTTCGTGGCGATTATTCTTCTTCCATTTGTCATGACTGAGTAGTTGCTGATATTTTTGATGAGCTTTCTTACTCTGTCAACTAGCTCAATAAAACTACTGTACCATAAATAATTGTAATTGACTCCTTCAATGTTGTATTTTGGGTCAAATTTCTGCCATTGCTCAGGGTAGCCGAATATCCATATTTGATATGGCTGGAAAAATTTAGTCTCTTCCCTC
This sequence comes from Dracaena cambodiana, assembly GCA_036321105.1. Classification (NCBI taxonomy): domain Eukaryota; kingdom Viridiplantae; phylum Streptophyta; class Magnoliopsida; order Asparagales; family Asparagaceae; genus Dracaena; species Dracaena cambodiana. The sequence continues at coordinate 31,638,499 of JAYEPQ010000007.1, forward strand.
CATCCAACCATGCTAAATATTTGGAAGGTGAACAAATGATGATAATTAATGCTGGTGGCTAGTTTGTGGCTGAAGAACCTTAGTATTGCTGGTAATTTGCACCATTCATATTCTCCTCGTAGTCTGTAGCACAGTTGGCTTACAAGCCCCCATTCGACTCCTTGGATGTCCCACATTCCTTCTTTCATGAATTTCAAAAGCTTTGGATAGTTATTCCGGGCTAGGACAATATCTGTTCTATTTCTTGATAAGATTCCTCTTATATTTTCTTTGTGATCGAGCGTCATTGTTTTGATACTCAGGAAAATATCTTCAGGAAATGCTTGTCTAGCTTCCTCGAGAATATGTCTTCTTTTTGTCTTTTTTGACATAATCACTTCTTTTCCTTTCTTTGATTTTTCCTGTAAGATACTTAGTACATAATTATCTATTTACGAAAAATTACTATTAATAACTGAACTCGACAGCTCCTTCGATAGCCTCTTGCCGAGATGTCGATCCTGGCATGAGAGGTATACTGAGCTTTTGGGTTATTTCTTTCGGGCTTAATTTTTGATTTCCTCCTACTAATTGTGACAGTACTGGTTCTCTCATTCCTTCCCTGGTAATTGATCTCCTAGCCACCTCTCTGGTTTGTCTTTCACTATTGCTTCTTGTAAGTAAATGTTGTTTTGAATTATTTTTAATATATAGGCTATTTCCGGAACTTTGTATTTCTATCCCTCTAAAGTGTTTTGGTTCTTCGGTCTGGATTAAATCATCAAGGAACCATTGTCTAGGTACCGTGAGATCTTTTATATTCATTAGTCGGGGCTTGATTTCTTCCTCGAAAGGTTTTGGTTCAAATATTTCGATTATTTCTCGTTGGTTTGAAACTGTTCTTGCCTCTGTGGTCTGGGTTAATCCATAAATCGTTGTATATTCTATGGCCAGATCGTGTGAGTTGGTTTTCATGTTCATTCCTTGGGTCTTGATTTTCAGTCGCACAGTATCTATTATGTTTGGGTCAGATATAGAGATGAAATAGTTGGGTCGAATATTGAACCATACGGTTTGGTTAACTAGATTGGATTGAAATCCTCCTATTAGAGCCTGATGGCAATTGGTGAATTGATTGTCCATTACGAGTGTTATTATCGGTATATCTATGCCAGCTCTAAATAGCGCATTAATTTTAATTTGAATCAGGCCAACGTGGATATAGCGAATTTCTGGGTATTTCTTTTTCCATCTTTTCACGACTAAAGATGGGAATATCTACTCTTCCTCCGGCTGATAGATTTGCTGTTGTGTTTCCGTTAAAGTTTTTGATTATTCTTCTAGAGAAGAAATTGAACTGTGAAATTTTGTAAATTTCTGTTTTCTTTATTAGTTGATATTTCTTCATTCTATCGATATCTTCTGGACTAAAAACTGTTTCTTTTCCAACTACATCTCCTAATGTTATATTGTCTAATTCTGATACTGGGGTGTTCTTCATTTATCATGAAAACTAGTTCGTCATCTGAATCATTTTCGACCTCTAGTTCATAAAGTATTACATCTGTTGGCATGATTTCTTCACCCAAACAGATTTCAAGTTCCTGCACTTCCATATATTTTATCATTTTTTGAGCGTTCTTTCCTCTCCTAGGACAATCCCTCGCAAAATGTCCTTCTTCATCTCATACAAAGCACCTGCAATTCTTTTTATCCTTTTGTGCAGTGGGGTCTCTATGTGTGGACGACTCATCTTTCTTTCCAATATATTTATTATTTTTGACACACCCTCTACTCCTTGTCCATGGATTCCATCGAAACCTTTTTCTAAATGTTGTTTTTGTCGTTTTCTCACTCCCTATTTTCCATTTTTCGCCAATTATTTTTTCGCAGCACCTTCTTCCTTTAGAGGAGTTACTTATTGTGTTTTTCATTTTTTTGTAGGATTTTATATTAAGACAGTCGTCTTGTATAATCTTAAGCGCATAGTGTATTCGGCGTCCTAAATTATCCTTTTTCTCAATTCGCTTTAAATAGTCTGGGTATCCGTTTCTTGTTTTGGTATCCCATGGACTAGGAAGTTTGTGGAAGAAAAGATCAAACCAATTCTGTGCCTTATCGTAATCTAATTTGTAGAAGAATTTCGAAAATGTTTTGCAGTATTCTTCGAATTCACATATCTCGCATAATTCGATTTTAGATAGTGCAAATAAAACTTCTTCTTCTTGAGACTTCTCATCTATATACCCACAAAAATTTTCTTTAATGATCTTTATGAAATCATTGAGAATTTTTTCAAAACTTGCTAACTTATCGCTTTCTCCCTACTCATTCCGTTTACTTTTTCCTTCTTCTGAGTTTATCCATTGTTTCATCCACTGCAAGATATCTCCTTGTAAAGTTCCTTTAATGTAATCGACAAATCTTTCATTGTCCCATGATCCTTCATGATTTGTGATTACGTCGGCTAGAGATTGTGCCCAATCATCTATAACCTTTTGCTTATCCTTGAAATGTATATTGGATAGATCTAGATAGGTTCCTCCCTGGGATACGCTCCTTTTTATTAGATCGTCGATCCTCAAACTCCCTCCTACTTGTGGTTTGTTTAAATCTATTGCCGTTTTGCTATCTTCCCCTACATGTATTATTTCACTATCAGAATCAAATCCTATCTCGTGTTCAGACCCGTATTCATCGTGTATAGTCATCCCATAGTCCTCGTTATCTGAATCTGTGGTGCTTTCTGGCTCTTCTTCACTTTCTATGTTATATACTTCGGGATCAAAATTAAAATGGTGTAGCAGCTCCTTATTTTGTTGGTAGGTTTCCTGCATTCTATTTACTAAATGGTCTCTTTCCTTAGCAGTATTACATGGATCCTTATATAGCTCTTTCCAATAGTTAATTAGCTCCACAATCGAGTCATGCTCTTTTCTGGAGTATTTCCTATTTACTTGCATCATGTTTATCTGTTCGCTTTGTTTCTTTTGTCTTAAGCTTGTTCCTAGACCATCAATTCGATCTAATCTTCCTAATATTTCTCTTACTTCTTTGTCGAATTTTGTTATTTCTTTATCGAATTGTTCTGAAGGATTATCTCGAACAGTTTTACAGAACTTAGAAACATATATTTCATTTTGTTCTATTACCTTATCTATTTTTTTCTCTATCCTACTAAACCTACAAACTACATAATCAAATAGCGTGTTGAGAAAACTTGTAATATTTGTTAGATTTTTATCTGTTGCTACCGAGAAATGTTCTAAGTGACTATAATCCCTTCTACAGTTCTCATATATGCATGGTATATCACTAGCCATCTAGGATATCGCTTGGTAGTTAGCTCTGAGTAGCCTATGGTGCCTAAAACCGTCTCCTGAGGGTCACCCTATAAATGCCTACTCGTGGCAACAAAGGGATTACTTTAGGAATCTGGGCTTCAAGGTTACTCAAATCTAACAGGGGATACTTAGACTGAAACTAGGAAAATAATCACGCAAGTTGAGAGATGGTATTATAGTCAATTTAAAAACAGATAACTTGAAAATCTTCAGAAACAAACGGTACATACCGGAACAGTAGCCATCACACCGGAGACTCTTTGTACAGACTGCAGACCCCTACCGCCCAAAAGGAGAGATCCCCGGGCTCTGATACCAGGAATAATACACACACACTACTAGTGCTGCAGTGCAATTGAAGCAGAAGAAGAAGAAAATACAAGAGAAATACACTCAGGCACACTTAATTATACATATAGGTGGTGGAGAACTACAAGCTGTTGGTGGTCTGATCGGCAGGCATAAACCAGGCAAGACGGATGGGGGAGGATGAGAGGGTGAGAGAGGATGGTGGTGAAGAAGAAGGCATTGAGGAACTTAAAAGGTGTTGGAGAAGCTTGCTGATATTTTTGCCGAATTGCCGATGTCTTCCTCATCCGTCGGAGGCCTCCTTTTATAGACGTCCTATCCTTGCACGAGAAGCCTCTTGAGAATCTTGCTGTGGAAGCCTCGTCACGAGTCTTCACTGTTGACGTCTTGTCTCTGTCAGGGATCTTCACTGTTGACGTCTTGTCTGTACTGTTGTTGTCAGGAATTTTCACTGTTGGCGTCTTGTCAGGAATCTGTACTGTTGCTGTCAGGAATCTCCACTGTTGACGTCTTGCACGAGAAGCCTCTGGAGAATCTTGTACTGTTGATGTCAGTTGCCAGGAATCTTTGCTGTAGGAGTCGAATTTTTTATGCCTGTTGTTTGGTGAAGCCTTTGAGGATCTAATGTTTAGGATTTGAGGGAGCCCCCCCCCCCCCTTTTTTTTTTTCATATATTATTATTGCATATCCACTTGAACTCTATTGGGATATCTAAATTTCTCTGGTTAAAAGCTATATCTTGTAACAACTTTATCGCCTCGTGCTTTTGCCCCTTTGGAAAACTAAATTTTGCATTATAGTCTTTCGTGGCGATTATTCTTCTTCCATCTGTCATGACTGAGTAGTTGCTGATATTTTTGATGAGCTTTCTCGCTCTGTCAACTAGCTCAATGAAACTACTGTACCATAAATAACTGTAATTGACTCCTTCAATGTTGTATTTTGGGTCAAATTTCTGCCATTGCTCAGGGTAGCCGAATATCCATATTTGATATGGCTGGAAAAATTTAGTCTCTTCCCTCCATCCAACCATGCTAAATATTTGGAACGTGAACAAATGATGATAATTAATGCTGGTGGCTAGTTTGTGGCTGAAGAACCTTAATATTGCTGGTAATTTGCACCATTCATGTTCTCCTCGTAGTCTGTAGCACAGTTGGCTTATAAGCCCCCATTCGACTCCTTGGATGTCCCACATTCCTTCTTTCATGAATTTAAAAAGCTTTGGATAGTTATTCCGGGCTAGGACAATATCTGTTCTATTTCTTGATAAGATTCCTCTTATATTTTCTTTGTGATCGAGCGTCATTGTTTTGATACTCAGGAAAATATCTTCAGGAAATGCTTGTCTAGCTTCCTCGAGAATATGTCTTCTTTTTGTCTTTTCTGACATAATCACTTCTTTTCCTTTCTTTGATTTTTCCTGTAAGATAGTTAGTACATAATTATCTATTTACGAAAAATTACTATTAATAACTGAACTCGACAGCTCCTTCGATAGCCTCTTGCCGAGATGTCGATCCTGGCATGAGAGGTATATTGAGCTTTTGGGTTATTTCTTTCGGGCTTAATTTTTGATTTCCTCCTAATAATTGTGACAGTACTGGTTCTCTCATTCCTTCGCTGGTAATTGATCTCCTAGCCACCTCTCTGGTTTGTCTTTCACTATTGCTTCTTGTAAGTAAAGGTTGTTTTGAATTATTTTTAATATATAGGCTACTTCCAGAACTTTGTATTTCTATCCCTCCAAAGTATTTTGGTTCTTCGGTCTGGATTAAATCTTCAAGGAACCATTGTCTAGGTACCGTGAGATCTTTTATATTCATTAGTCGGGGCTTGATTTCTTCCTCGAAAGGTTTTGGTTCAAATATTTCGATTATTTCTCGTTGATTTGAAACTGTTCTTGCCTCTGTGGTCTGGGTTAATTCATGAATCGTTGTATATTCTATGGCCAGATCGTGTGAGTTGGTTTTCATGTTCATTCCTTGGGTCTTGATTTTCAGTCGTACAGTATCTATTATGTTTGGGTCAGATATAGAGATGAAATAGTTGGGTCGAATATTGAACCATACGGTTTGGTTAACTAGATTGGATTGAAATCCTCCTATTAGAACCGATGGCAATTGGTGAATCGATTGTCCATTACGAGTGTTATTATCAGTATATCTATGCGAGCTCTAAATAGCGCATTAATTTTAATTTGAATAAGGCCAACGTGGATATAGCGAATTTCTGGGTACTTCTTTTTCCATCTTCGTACCTTTTCACGACTAAAGATGGGAATATCTACTCTTCCTCCGGCTGATAGATTTGCTGTTGTGTTTCCGTTAAAGTTTTCGATTATTCTTCTAGAGAAGAAATTGAACCGTGAAATTTTGTAAATTTCTGTTTTCTTTATTAGTTGATGTTTCTTCATTCTATCGATATCTTCTGGACTAAAAACTGTTTCTTTTCCAACTACATCTCCTAATGTTATATTGTCTAATTCTGATACTGGGTGTGTTATTGGACCTAAATCTTCATTTATCATGAAAACTAGTTCGTCATCTGAATCATTTTCGACCTCTAGTTCATAAAGTATTACATCTGTTGGCATGATTTCTTCACCCAAACAGATTTCAAGTTCCTGTCCTTCCATATATTTTATCATTTTTTGAGCGTTCTTTCCTCTCCTAGGACAATCCCTGGCAAAATGTCCTTCTTCATCGCATACAAAGCACCTGCAATTCTTTTTATCCTTTTGTGCAGGGGGTTCTCTATGTGTGGACGACTCATCTTTCTTTCCAATATATTTATTATTTCTGACAAACCCTCTACTCCTTGTCCATGGTTTCCATCGAAACCTTTTTCGAAATTTTGTTTTTGTCGTTTTCTCACTCCCTATTTTTCATTTTTCGCCAATTATTTTTTCGCAGCACTTTTTTCCTTTAGAGGAGTTACTTATTGTGTTTTTCATTTTTTTGTAGGATTTTATATTAAGACAGTCGTCTTGTATAATCTTAAGTGCATAGTGTATTCGGCGTCCTAAATTATCCTTTTTCTCAATTCGCTTTAAATAGTCTGGGTATCCGTTTCTTGTTTTGGTATTCCATGGACTAGGAAGTTTGTGGAAGAAAGGATCAAGCCAATTTTGTGCCTTATCGTAATCTAATTTGTAGAAGTATTTCGAAAATATTTTGCAGTATTCTTCGAATTCACATATCTCGCATAATTCGATTTTAGATAGTGCATATAAAACTTCTTCTTCTTGAGACTTCTCATCTATATACCTACATAAATTTTCTTTAATGATCTTTATGAAATCATTGAGAATTTTTTCAAAACTTGCGAACTTATCGCTTTCTCCCCACTCATTCCGTTTACTTTTTCCTTCTTCTGAGTTTATCCATTGTTTCATCCACTGCAAGACATCTCCTTGTAAAGTTCCTGTAATGTAATCGACAAATCTTTCATTGTCCCATGATCCTTCATGATTTGTGATTACGTCGGCTAGAGATTGCGCTCAATCATCTATAACCTTTTGTTTATCCTTGAAATGTATATTGGATAGATCTAGATAGATTCCTCCCTGGGATACGCTCCTTTTTATTAGATCGTCGATCCTCAAACTCCCTCCTACTTGTGGTTTGTTTAAATCTATTGCCGTTTTGCTATCTTCCCCTACATGTATTATTTCACTATCAGAATCAAATCCTATCTCCTGTTCAGACCCGTATTCATCGTGTATAGTCATCCCATAGTCCTCGTTATCTGAATCTGTGGTGCTTTCTGGCTCTTCTTCACTTTCTATGTTATATACTTCGGGATCAAAATTAAAATGGTGTAGCAGCTCCTTATTTTGTTGGTAGGTTTCCTGCATTCTATTTACTAAATGGTCTCTTTCCTTAGCAGTATTACATGGATCCTGATATAGCTCTTTCCAATAGTTAATTAGCTCCACAATCGAGTCATGCTCTTTTCTGGAGTATTTCCTATTTACTTGCATCATGTTTATCTGTTCGCTTTGTTTCTTTTGTCTTAAGCTTGTTCCTAGACCATCAATTCGATCTAATCTTCCTAATATTTCTCTTACTTCTTTGTCGAATTTTGTTATTTCTTTGTCGAATTGTTCTGAAGGATTATCTCGAACAGTTTTACAGAACTTAGAAACATATATTTCATTTTGTTCTATTACCTTATCTATTTTTTTCTCTATCCTACTAAACCTACAAACTACATAATCAAATAGCGTGTTGAGAAAACTTGTAATATTTGTTAGATTTTTATCTGTTGCTACCGAGAAATGTTCTAAGTGACTATAATCCCTTCTACAGTTCTCATATATGCATGGTATATCACTAGCCATCTAGGATATCGCTTGGTAGTTAGCTCTGAGTAGCCTATGGTGCCTAAAACCGTCTCCTGAGGGTCACCCTATAAGTGCCTACTCGTGGCAACAAAGGGATTACTTTAGGAATCTGGGCTTCAAGGTTACTCAAATCTAACAGGGGATACTTAGACTGAAACTAGGAAAATAATCACGCAAGTTGAGAGATGGTATTATAGTCAATTTAAAAACAGATAACTTGAAAATCTTCAGAAACAAACGGTACATACCGGAACAGTAGCCATCACACCGGAGACTCTTTGTACAGACTGCAGACCCCTACCGCCCAAAAGGAGAGATCCCCGGGCTCTGATACCAGGAATAATACACACACACTACTAGTGCTGCAGTGCAATTGAAGCAGAAGAAGAAGAAAATACAAGAGAAATACACTCAGGCACACTTAATTATACATATAGGTGGTGGAGAACTACAAGCTGTTGGTGGTCTGATCGGCAAGCATAAACCAGACAAGACGGATGGGGGAGGATGAGAGGGTGAGAGAGGATGGTGGTGAAGAAGAAGGCATTGAGGAACTTAAAAGGTGTTGGAGAAGCTTGCTGATATTTTTGCCGAATTGCCGATGTCTTCCTCATCCGTCGGAGGCCTCCTTTTATAGACGTCCTATCCTTGCACGAGAAGCCTCTTGAGAATCTTGCTGTGGAAGCCTCGTCACGAGTCTTCACTGTTGACATCTTATCTCTGTCAGGGATCTTCACTGTTGACGTCTTGTCTGTACTGTTGTTGTCAGGAATTTTCACTGTTGGCGTCTTGTCAGGAATCTGTACTGTTGCTGTCAGGAATCTCCACTGTTGACGTCTTGCACGAGAAGCCTCTGGAGAATCTTGTACTGTTGATGTCAGTTGCCAGGAATCTTTACTGTAGGAGTCGAATCTTTTATGCCTGTTGTTTGGTGAAGCCTTTGAGGATCTAATGTTTAGGATTTGAGGGAGCCCCCCCCCCTTTTTTTTTTTCATATATTATTATTGCATATCCACTTGAACTCTATTGGGATATCTAAATTTCTCTGGTTAAAAGCTATATCTTGTAACAACTTTATCGCCTCGTGCTTTTGCCCCTTTGGAAAACTAAATTTTGCATTATAGTCTTTCGTGGCGATTATTCTTCTTCCATCTGTCATGACTGAGTAGTTGCTGATATTTTTGATGAGCTTTCTCGCTCTGTCAACTAGCTCAATAAAACTACTGTACCATAAATAACTGTAATTGACCCTTCAATGTTGTATTTTGGGTCAAATTTCTGCCATTGCTCAGGGTAGCCGAATATCCATATTTGATATGGCTGGAAAAATTTAGTCTCTTCCCTCCATCCAACCATGCTAAATATTTGGAACGTGAACAAATGATGACAATTAATGCTGGTGGCTAGTTTGTGGCTGAAGAACCTTAATATTGCTGGTAATTTGCACCATTCATATTCTCCTCGTAGTCTGTAGCACAGTTGGCTTATAAGCCCCCATTCGACTCCTTGAATGTCCCACATTCCTTCTTTCATGAATTTCAAAAGCTTTGGATAGATATTCCGGGCTAGGACAATATCTGTTCTATTTCTTGATAAGATTCCTCTTATATTTTCTTTGTGATCGAGCGTCATTGTTTTGATACTCAGGAAAATATCTTCAGGAAATGCTTGTCTAGCTTCCTCGAGAATATGTCTTCTTTTTGTCTTTTCTGACATAATCACTTCTTTTCCTTTCTTTGATTTTTCCTGTAAGATAGTTAGTACATAATTATCTATTTACGAAAAATTACTATTAATAACTGAACTCGACAGCTCCTTCGATAGCCTCTTGCCGAGATGTCGATCCTGGCATGAGAGGTATATTGAGCTTTTGGGTTATTTCTTTCGGGCTTAATTTTTGATTTCCTCCTAATAATTGTGACAGTACTGGTTCTCTCATTCCTTCCCTGGTAATTGATCTCCTAGCCACCTCTCTGGTTTGTCTTTCACTATTGCTTCTTGTAAGTAAAGGTTGTTTCGAATTATTTTTAATATATAGGCTATTTCCAGAACTTTGTATTTCTATCCCTCCAAAGTGTTTTGGTTCTTCGGTCTGGATTAAATCTTCAAGGAACCATTGTCTAGGTACCGTGAGATCTTTTATATTCATTAGTCGGGGCTTGATTTCTTCCTCGAAAGGTTTTGGTTCAAATATTTCGATTATTTCTCGTTGGTTTGAAACTGTTCTTGCCTCTGTGGTCTGGGTTAATTCATGAATCGTTGTATATTCTATGGCCAGATCGTGTGAGTTGGTTTTCATGTTCATTCCTTGGGTCTTGATTTTCAGTCGTACAGTATTTATTATGTTTGGGTCAGATATAGAGATGAAATAGTTGGGTCGAATATTGAACCATACGGTTTGGTTAACTAGATTGGATTGAAATCCTCCTATTAGAACTAATGGCAATTGGTGAATCGATTGTCCATTACGAGTGTTATTATCGGTATATCTATGCGAGCTCTAAATAGCGCATTAATTTTAATTTGAATAAGGCCAACGTGGATATAGCGAATTTCTGGGTACTTCTTTTTCCATCTTCGTACCTTTTCACGACTAAAGATGGGAATATCTACTCTTCCTCCGGCTGATAGATTTGCTGTTGTGTTTCCGTTAAAGTGTTCGATTATTCTTCTAGAGAAGAAATTGAACCGTGAAATTTTGTAAATTTTTGTTTTCTTTATTAGTTGATGTTTCTTCATTCTATCGATATCTTCTGGACTAAAAACTGTTTCTTTTCCAACTACATCTTCTAATGTTATATTGTCTAATTCTAATACTGGGGGTGTTATTGGACCTAAATCTTCATTTATCATGAAAACTAGATCGTCATCTGAATCATTTTCGACCTCTAGTTCATAAAGTATTACATCTGTTGGCATGATTTCTTCACCCAAACAGATTTCAAGTTCCTGTCCTTCCATATATTTTATCATTTTTTGAGCGTTCTTTTCTCTCCTAGGACAATCCCTAGCAAAATGTCCTTCTTCATCGCATACAAAGCACCTGCAATTCTTTTTATCCTTTTGTGCAGGGGGTTCTCTATGTGTGGACGACTCATCTTTCTTTCCAATATATTTATTATTTCTGACAAACCCTCTACTCCTTGTCCATGGTTTCCATCGAAACCTTTTTCGAAATTTTGTTTTTGTCGTTTTCTCACTCCCTATTTTTCATTTTTCGCCAATTATTTTTTCGCAGCACTTTCTTCCTTTAGAGGAGTTACTTATTGTGTTTTTCATTTTTTTGTAGGATTTTATATTAAGACAGTCGTCTTGTATAATCTTAAGCGCATAGTGTATTTGGCGTCCTAAATTATCCTTTTTCTCAATTCGCTTTAAATAGTCTGGGTATCCGTTTCTTGTTTTGGTATCCATGGACTAGGAAGTTTGTGGAAGAAAGGATCAAGCCAATTCTGTGCCTTATCATAATCTAATTTGTAGAAGTATTTCGAAAATATTTTGCAGTATTCTTCGAATTCACATATCTCGCATAATTCGATTTTAGATAGTGCATATAAAACTTCTTCTTCTTGAGACTTCTCATCTATATACCTACATAATTTTTCTTTAATGATCTTTATGAAATCATTGAGAATTTTTTCAAAACTTGCGAACTTATCGCTTTCTCCCCACTCATTCCGTTTACTTTTTCCTTCTTCTGAGTTTATCCATTGTTTCATCCACGGCAAGACATCTCCTTGTAAAGTTCCTGTAATGTAATCGACAAATCTTTCATTGTCCCATGATCCTTCATGATTTGTGATTACGTCAGCTAGAGATTGCGCCCAATCATCTATAACCTTTTGTTTATCCTTGAAATGTATATTGGATAGATCTAGATAGGTTCCTCCCTGGGATACGCTCCTTTTTATTAGATCGTCGATCCTCAAACTCCCTCCTACTTGTGGTTTGTTTAAATCTATTGCCGTTTTGCTATCTTTCCCTACATGTATTATTTCACTATCAGAATCAAATCCTATCTCGTGTTCAGACCCGTATTCATCGTGTATAGTCATCCCATAGTCCTCGTTATCTGAATCTGTGATGCTTTCTGGCTCTTCTTCACTTTCTATGTTATATACTTCGGGATCAAAATTAAAATGGTGTAGCAGCTCCTTATTTTGTTGGTAGGTTTCCTGCATTCTATTTACTAAATGGTCTCTTTCCTTAGCAGTATTACATGGATCCTGATATAGCTCTTTCCAATAGTTAATTAGCTCCACAATCGAGTCATGCTCTTTTCTGGAGTATTTCCTATTTACTTGCATCATGTTTATCTGTTCGCTTTGTTTCTTTTGTCTTAAGCTTGTTCCTAGACCATCAATTCGATCTAATCTTCCTAATATTTCTCTTACTTCTTTGTCGAATTTTGTTATTTCTTTGTCGAATTGTTCTGAAGGATTATCTCGAACAGTTTTACAGAACTTAGAAACATATATTTCATTTTGTTCTATTACCTTATCTATTTTTTTCTCTATCCTACTAAACCTACAAACTTCATAATCAAATAGGGTGTTGAGAAAACTTGTAATATTTGCTAGATTTTTATCTGTTGCTACCGAGAAATGTTCTAAGTGACTATAATCCCTTCTACAGTTCTCATATATGCATGGTATATCACTCGCTATCTAGGATATCGCTTGGTAGCTAGCTCTGAGTAGCCTATGGTGCCTAAAACCGTCTCCTGAGGGTCACCCTATAAACACCTACTCGTGGCAACAAAGAGATTACTTTAGGAATCTGGGCTTCAAGGTTACTCAAATCTAACAGGGGATACTTAGACTGAAACTAGGATAATAATCACGCAAGTTGAGAGATGGTATTATAATCAATTTAAAAACAGATAACTTGAAAATCTTCAGAAATAAACGGTACATACCGGAACAGTAGCCATCATACCGGAGACTCTTTGTACAGACTGCAGACTCTTACCGCCCAAAAGGAAAGTCCCCCGGGCTCTGATACCAGGATGTTCCTTTTATCAGGTTATTATCAGATTCGATATTTTCTTTAGATTTTGTCCTGTACTCATCATCTGTAATCATTCCACAGTCTTCATTTTCTGGATTCGTGATGCTCTCTTTTTCTAGGTCTTCATTTAAGTTGTATATCCCAGGGTCAAACTTGAAATGGTGTAATAGATTTTTATGTTGGAGGTACGTATCTTTTATCCTATTCACTAGATAGTCTTTCTCTTGAATAGTGCTATTTTGATCCCTATACAACTCTTTCCAGCAATTAATTATCTCAAGTATTGAGTTGTATTTTTCTCTGGAGTATGTTTTCTCAGCTTGCATCATATTTATTGGTTGACTTGGTTTATCTTGTTTTGAACTAGTTCTTAATCTGTCAATTTGATCTAACTTTCCTACCGTTTCCTCTACTTCATCGTATCTTACCACACACTCTTCTTCTTTGTTAGAACTCAAGATGAATTCTTCATTTGTTTTCTCTACCTTATATTTATTTTCTATTGGACTTTGTGAGAGACCACTTTGATTATTATTATCCTTTTGGTTACTGACTTGTGATAGATTATTACATTCATTTTTCTCTTTTGCAGGAAGATTATTACTTTCTACATTTACCTTTTCATCTTCTTTAGTTATTTTATTATTAGGTTTGACTTCTTCCTGGTTTGATTTATATCCAAAATGAACTAGTAGTCCCTTGAATTTTATGGATTTTTTCGAGTTGTTGGGTCAGATCTTCTTTGACTTTTAAAGTTAGGTTGGGATTTTGATCCTGTTCTTTTAATCTTTTTATTCGGAGAACTACCTCATCAAATTTTTTTTGGAATATTTTGGGGTGTTCATCATATCATATATATCATTATATATGATGTCGTATTTACTATACTTTGCTCTACATATCTCGCAATTGCACAACATGCCGGTAGCCATCTAAGATGTCAGTGAATAACTAGCCCTGAGTAACCTATGGTGCCTAAAACCGTCTCCTAACGTTCACCCTACAAACGCCTAACCGCGGCAACAAAGGGATTACTTTAAGAATCTGGGCTTTTAGGATACTCAATTCTAGTAAGAGACATTTAGAGTGTAACTAGAACAGTAATGATACAGACTGTAAAAATATAGGTCAAAGTTATAGTCAATTTGATACCATGTAAGTGCTATAGATGCTATAAATCCTTCCCCAAAATTTTCCTAATTTTTCTGATTTTTATGATTTCTTAATTTTTTTGGAATTTTTTTTTTATGATTTTTTCTACGAATTCTCTACAATATAAAACAAACATAGAGATTTTATCTAACACATAAATACAGATAGCTTTAAAAAATTCAGAAACATACAGTACATACCGGAACAGTAGCCATCACACCGGAGACTCTTTGTACAGACTGCAACCCCTACTGCCCAAAAGGAACGTTCCCCTGGGCTCTGATACCAGGAATAATACACACACTACTACTGCTGCAGTGCAGTTGAAGCAGAAGAAGAAGAAAATACAAAGGGAAATATACTCAGGCACACTTAATTATACATATAGGTGGTGGAGAACTACAAGCTGTTGGTGGTCTGATCGGCAGGCATAAACCAGGCAAGACGGATGGGGGAGGATGAGAGGGTGAGAGAGGAGGTGATGAAGAAGAAGGCGTTGAGGAACTTAAAAGGTGTTGGAGAAGATTGCTGATATTTTTGCCGAATTGCCGATGTCTTTCTCATCCTTCGGAAGCCTCCTTTTATAGACGACATTCCTTGCATTAGAAGCCTCTTGAGAATCTTGCTGTAGAAGCCTTGTCATGAGTTTTTACTGTTGACATCTTGTCTCTGTCAGAAATCTTTACTGTTGGTGTCATGTCTGTACTGTTGATGTGACCTTCCTTGCATGTGAAGCCTCTTGAGAATCTTGCTGTAAAAGCCTTGTCATGAGTTTTTACTGTTGACATCTTGTCTCTGTCAGAAATCTTTACTGTTGGTGTCATATCTGTACTGTTGATGTCAGGAATCTTTACTGTAGGAGTCTTTGTCACGAATCTGCACTGTTGATGTCAGGAACCAGATGCTTTTGTTGAACAAGGGCTTCCTTTTTGATGAAATCTTTTGATGGGGTCCATAAATCTAATCTTTTCTTTTTTCTTTTGGATATATTAGGCTCTCCTTGTCTTTATGTTGTAGAGAATCTATGATATTTTTTGATTCCTTTCTTGTGAAGCCTTTACGTTCCTTCTTTGTGAAGTTTTAGCCTGCTTCTTCAATCATGAACTTGCCATGTTAGGCTACCTTTGTCATATTAGGCTTCGTTTATCTGTTTTCTTTTGTAAATAATTTCGTCGCCGGAGACTTCATCAGGATTTTCAAATGATATGGAATTTTTAGCAAACTCCCAGCTAGCAACGGATTTGATTTGCCTTTACCAACTACCGTTTGAGTTGGGCTAGCCATGCTATTCCCCTCAGCATGATGAGTTGTTAAGGACTTCATTTGGACTTATATGCCAAACTAATCCTTTTAGCAGTCTTTTGGTTTTTTCGGAATCCTTTTTTTTTTCTTTTTTTCTTTTTTTTTAAATAGGCTATATCTATATAATATTTTTATACGAGTATACTTACAGATAATTATATAATTTACCGGAGGCTGAGATTTTTGCCATACCTGTGAATGCAAGGTCGTCTTACCTTGTTGACATAACTGGAAGGTCCCAAACTCAGATCTAGACACAAACCATTCTTGGCACTAGGATCTTCTTGGTTATCTCTAGCTCTATGTGTCCTCGTGTGCCCTCCAAGTGCATTCCCGTTCATAAACTCGGTTCTACAGATGGAACACTTGAACACTTTAGGTTTCCTTTCTGTTTTATGTAACTTTTCCGGCCTTGACCTTCTGTGGCTTGCCCGGTGGCCTCCGAGTGCTTGGAACGAAGTGAACTGTTTGCTGCATGTTTTACATTTGAATACTTGTTTATATTATTGTTGGATAGTGTTCTTACCGTTACGGCGGTCGATACTTCTGTCGACTTCTACTTTTTTGATCATCCTATCTCTGGGAGTGTTTCGTACGTGCAAATATTCTTTTGCGAAGATCATGAGCTGCAATTTTTGATTTAGTGAGGATAAGTAGCTTCCTTGTGATCCTTGCCTTATATATACTGCTTGATGATTTTTAGCCGTATGATTTATTCTTTGGTGTAATTTCCAGACTTCCTTTAGCTCTAGGAATCTTTGCCTTATCACTTTTGTTTCTTCTTTCTGAAGTGATATAGTATTCTTGCAGGAGTAATGATGTTTGTTGAATGCCTGTTTATAACTTTTATCCCGTATTGTGTATATACCTGGTTGGTATTCCACGTATACAATAAATGCTGCTAAAATACTATTTGTTATAGTTCTCACCATGTTTCTCTTTTTCAAAACAAAGATTGATATATCATTATTGTTTTCCGTTATTAAGAATTTATTATTATTTATTACTTGTTTTTTGATATATCCTGGGCTAGAAGCTGTTTCTCTTCCGCCTGCATCTCTTGACGTTAAGTTGCTTAATCTTGACATTAGGAGTGTGATTATATCTGACTCATAATTTATTATAGGGATTATCTCAAACTTTGAATTGTTCTTATGTCTGCAGAGCACTATATCAGAAAGGATGATTTCTTTTCCAATGTAGACTTCTAAATTATACTTTATCATCTTTTTAGCATCTTCTCCTATTTTAGGACAGTGTCCCTTTTCGTTATATTTAAAATACTTGTATTCTCTCTTACCCATTTGTGTAGAGGAATCATCACACTTCTGGATATACTTGTTACTCTTGATAAATACTCTTTTGTCTCTCTATGGTTTTCTAGATACTAGTCTAGGTGGGTAAACCTTTTGGGTATTTTCAGCTTGCTGTATTAAAACTCTCTTATTTTCATCTATCCAGATAAAACCTCGATTTTTATTTATCTTTTTTAATAGTGACTTTTCTTGCTTTGATAGTTTCTTTTCAAAATTTTCCCCACAATTCAACAGTTTTAGTAGGTTCTGTTATTACTTTTTATCCTTTTCATTTTCTTCAAATGTTTTTGGTCTCTTCTTTCTTCCTTTTTTGCATTTCTCGTTATTACAGTATTTTCTCTTTTTAGGAGAGTTACTGGTTGCATTTTTCACTTCCTTATAAGATTCTGTGTTATGAATATAGTGTCTTATATTGTTCTCTTTCTCTATTTGTTTTAGGTAATCTAGATATTTGTTTTGTGCTTTTGTATCCCATGGGCTTGGAAATGTGTGAAGGAACGGATCAATCCAATTTTGTGTATTATTGTATTCTAAGTATTTTGCGAACATTTTGCAGTATTCTTTGAATTCGCATATATCACATAGTTTAATTTTAAATATTGCATAATGGATTATTTTGTGATAAGCCTTGTCATCTATTAACCTACATAAATTTTCTTTTATAAGGTCAATGGGGATATCCTCAGATCCAATTGGTTTATTGTTTTCATCCCTTTCCTTCTGCGAATTTATCCATTGTTTCATTCTTAGCAAAACATCTCCTTGTAATATTCTCGTAATGTCCCATGATTCTTTATGATTTGTGATTACGATGGTTAGGGATTGTGTCCAGTCGTTTATATCCTTGAAATGTACTTTGGGCAAATCTAGATCACTAATCAGCTTATTATCAGATTCGATATTTTCTTTAGATTCTGTCCTGTACTCATCATCTGTAATCATTCCACAGTCTTCATTTTCTGGATTCGTGATGCTCTCTTTTTCTAGGTCTTCATTTAAGTTGTATATCCTAGGGTCAAACTTGAAATGGTGTAATAGATTTTTATGTTGGAGGTACGTTTCTTTTATCCTATTCACTAGATAGTCTTTCTCTTGAATAGTGCTATTTTGATCCCTATACAACTCTTTCCAGCAATTAATTATCTCAAGTATTGAGTTGTATTTTTCTCTGGAGTATGTTTTCTCAGCTTGCATCATATTTATTGGTTCACTTGGTTTATCTTGTTTTGAACTAATTCTTAATCTGTCAATTTGATCTAACTTTCCTACCGTTTCCTCTACTTCATCGTATCTTACCACACACTCTTCTTCTTTGTTAGAACTCAAGATGAATTCTTCATTTGTTTTCTCTACCTTATATTTATTTTCTATTGGACTTTGTGAGAGACCACTTTGATTATTATTATCTTTTTGGTTACTGACTTGTGATAGATTATTACATTCATTTTTCTCTTTTACAGGAAGATTATTACTTTCTACATTTACCTTTTCATCTTCTTTAGTTATTTTATTATTAGGTTTGACTTCTTCCTGGTTTGATTTATATCCAAAATGAACTAGTAGTCCCTTGAATTTCTTATGGATTTCTTCGAGTTGTTGGGTCAGATCTTCTTTGACTTTTAAAGTTAGGTTGGGATTTTGATCCTGTTCTTTTAATCTTTTTATTCGGAGAACTACCTCATCAAATTTTTTTTTGGAATATTTTGGGGTGTTCATCATATCATATATATCATTATACATGATGTCGTATTTACTATACTTTGCTCTACATATCTCGCAATTGCACAACATGCCGGTAGCCATCTAAGATGTCAGTGAATAACTAGCCCTGAGTAACCTATGGTGTCTAAAACCGTCTCCTAACGTTCACCCTACAAACGCCTAACCGCGGCAACAAAGGGATTACTTTAAGAATCTGGGCTTTTAGGATACTCAATTCTAGTAAGAGACATTTAGAGTGTAACTAGAACAGTAATGATACAGATTGTAAAAATATAGGTCAAAGTTATAGTCAATTTGATACCATGTAAGTGCTATAGATGCTATAAATCCTTCCCCAAAATTTTCCTAATTTTTCTGATTTTTATGATTTTTTAATTTTTTTGGAATTTTTTTTTTATGATTTTTTCTACGAATTCTCTACAATATAAAACAAACATAGAGATTTTATCTAACACATAAATACAGATAGCTTTAAAAAATTCAGAAACATACAGTACATACCGGAACAGTAGCCATCACACCGGAGACTCTTTGTACAGACTGCAAACCCCTACTGCCCAAAAGGAACGTTCCCCTGGGCTCTGATACCAGGAATAATACACACACTACTACTGCTGCAGTGCAGTTGAAGCAGAAGAAGAAGAAAATACAAAGGGAAATATACTCAGGCACATTTAATTATACATATAGGTGGTGGAGAACTACAAGCTGTTGGTGGTCTGATCGGCAGGCATAAACCAGGCAAGACGGATGGGGGAGGATGAGAGGGTGAGAGAGGAGGTGATGAAGAAGAAGGCGTTGAGGAACTTAAAAGGTGTTGGAGAAGATTGCTGATGTTTTTGCCGAATTGCCGATGTCTTTCTCATCCTTCGGAAGCCTCCTTTTATAGACGACATTCCTTGCATTAGAAGCCTCTTGAGAATCTTGCTGTAGAAGCCTTGTCATGAGTTTTTACTGTTGACATCTTGTCTCTGTCAGAAATCTTTACTGTTGGTGTCATGTCTGTACTGTTGATGTGACCTTCCTTGCATGTGAAGCCTCTTGAGAATCTTGCTGTAAAAGCCTTGTCATGAGTTTTTACTGTTGACATCTTGTCTCTGTCAGAAATCTTTACTGTTGGTGTCATATATGTACTGTTGATGTCAGGAATCTTTACTGTAGGAGTTTTTGTCACGAATCTGCACTGTTGATGTCAGGAACCAGATGTTTTTGTTGAACAAGGGCTTCCTTTTTGATGAAATCTTTTGATGGGGTCCATAAATCTAATCTTTTCTTTTTTCTTTTGGATATATTAGGCTCTCCTTGTCTTTATGTTGTAGAGAATCTATGATATTTTTTGATTCCTTTCTTGTGAAGCCTTTACGTTCCTTCTTTGTGAAGTTTTAGCCTTCTTCTTCAATCATGAACTTGCCATGTTAGGCTACCTTTGTCATATCAGGCTTCGTTTATCTGTTTTCTTTTGTAAATAATTTCGTCGCCGGAGACTTCATCAGGATTTTCAAATGATATGGAATTTTTAGCAAACTCCCAGCTAGCAACGGATTTGATTTGCCTTTACCAACTACCGTTTGAGTTGGGCTAGCCATGCTATTCCCCTCAGCATGATGAGTTGTTAAGGACTTCATTTGGACTTATATGCCAAACTAATCCTTTTAGCAGTCTTTTGGTTTTTTCGGAATCCTTTTTTTTTTTTCTTTTTTTCTTTTTTTTTAAATAGGCTATATCTATATAATATTTTTATACGAGTATACTTACAGATAATTATATAATTTACCGGAGGCTGAGATTTTTGCCATACCTGTGAATGCAAGGTCGTCTTACCTTGTTGACATAACTGGAAGGTCCCAAACTCAGATCTAGACACAAACCATTCTTGGCACTAGGATCTTCTTGGTTATCTCTAGCTCTATGTGTCCTCGTGTGCCCTCCAAGTGCATTCCCGTTCATAAACTCGGTTCTACAGATGGAACACTTGAACACTTTAGGTTTCCTTTCTGTTTTATGTAACTTTTCCGGCCTCGACCTTCTGTGGCTTGCCCGGTGGCCTCCGAGTGCTTGGAACGAAGTGAACTGTTTGCTGCATGTTTTACATTTGAATACTTGTTTATATTATTGTTGGATAGTGTTCTTACCGTTACGGCGGTCGATACTTCTGTCGACTTCTACTTTTTTGATCATCCTATCTCTGGGAGTGTTTCGTACGTGCAAATATTCTTTTGCGAAGATCATGAGCTGCAATTTTTGATTTAGTGAGGATAAGTAGCTTCCTTGTGATCCTTGCCTTATATATACTGCTTGATGATTTTTAGCCGTATGATTTATTCTTTGGTGTAATTTCCAGACTTCCTTTAGCTCTAGGAATCTTTGCCTTATCACTTTTGTTTCTTCTTTCTGAAGTGATATAGTATTCTTGCAGGAGTAATGATGTTTGTTGAATGCCTGTTTATAACTTTTATCCCGTATTGTGTATATACCTGGTTGGTATTCCACGTATACAATAAATGCTGCTAAAATACTATTTGTTATAGTTCTCACCATGTTTCTCTTTTTCAAAACAAAGATTGATATATCATTATTGTTTTCCGTTATTAAGAATTTATTATTATTTATTACTTGTTTTTTGATATATCCTGGGCTAGAAGCTGTTTCTCTTCCGCCTGCATCTCTTGACGTTAAGTTGCTTAATCTTGACATTAGGAGTGTGATTATATCTGACTCATAATTTATTATAGGGATTATCTCAAACTTTGAATTGTTCTTATGTCTGCAGAGCACTATATCAGAAAGGATGATTTCTTTTCCAATGTAGACTTCTAAATTATACTTTATCATCTTTTTAGCATCTTCTCCTATTTTAGGACAGTGTCCCTTTTCGTTATATTTAAAATACTTGTATTCTCTCTTACCCATTTGTGTAGAGGAATCATCACACTTCTGGATATACTTGTTACTCTTGATAAATACTCTTTTGTCTCTCTATGGTTTTCTAGATACTAGTCTAGGTGGGTAAACCTTTTGGGTATTTTCAGCTTGCTGTATTAAAACTCTCTTATTTTCATCTATCCAGATAAAACCTCGATTTTTATTTATCTTTTTTAATAGTGACTTTTCTTGCTTTGATAGTTTCTTTTCAAAATTTTCCCCACAATTCAACAGTTTTAGTAGGTTCTGTTATTACTTTTTATCCTTTTCATTTTCTTCAAATGTTTTTGGTCTCTTCTTTCTTCCTTTTTTGCATTTCTCGTTATTACAGTATTTTCTCTTTTTAGGAGAGTTACTGGTTGCATTTTTCACTTCCTTATAAGATTCTGTGTTATGAATATAGTGTCTTACATTGTTCTCTTTCTCTATTTGTTTTAGGTAATCTAGATATTTGTTTTGTGCTTTTGTATCCCATGGGCTTGGAAATGTGTGAAGGAACGGATCAATCCAATTTTGTATATTATTGTATTCTAAGTATTTTGCGAACATTTTGCAGTATTCTTTGAATTCGCATATATCACATAGTTTAATTTTAAATATTGCATAATGGATTATTTTGTGATAAGCCTTGTCATCTATTAACCTACATAAATTTTCTTTTATAAGGTCAATGGGGATATCCTCAGATCCAATTGGTTTATTGTTTTCATCCCTTTCCTTCTGCGAATTTATCCATTGTTTCATTCTTAGCAAAACATCTCCTTGTAATATTCTCGTAATGTCCCATGATTCTTTATGATTTGTGATTACGATGGTTAGGGATTGTGTCCAGTCGTTTATATCCTTGAAATGTACTTTGGGCAAATCTAGATCACTAATCAGCTTATTATCAGATTCGATATTTTCTTTAGATTCTGTCCTGTACTCATCATCTGTAATCATTCCACAGTCTTCATTTTCTGGATTCGTGATGCTCTCTTTTTCTAGGTCTTCATTTAAGTTGTATATCCTAGGGTCAAACTTGAAATGGTGTAATAGATTTTTATGTTGGAGGTACGTTTCTTTTATCCTATTCACTAGATAGTCTTTCTCTTGAATAGTGCTATTTTGATCCCTATACAACTCTTTCCAGCAATTAATTATCTCAAGTATTGAGCTGTATTTTTCTCTGGAGTATGTTTTCTCAGCTTGCATCATATTTATTGGTTCACTTGGTTTATCTTGTTTTGAACTAGTTCTTAATCTGTCAATTTGATCTAACTTTCCTACCGTTTCCTCTACTTCATCGTATCTTACCACACACTCTTCTTCTTTGTTAGAACTCAAGATGAATTCTTCATTTGTTTTCTCTACCTTATATTTATTTTCTATTGGACTTTGTGAGAGACCACTTTGATTATTATTATCCTTTTGGTTACTGACTTGTGATAGATTATTACATTCATTTTTCTCTTTTACAGGAAGATTATTACTTTCTACATTTACCTTTTCATCTTCTTTAGTTATTTTATTATTAGGTTTGACTTCTTCCTGGTTTGATTTATCTCCAAAATGAACTAGTAGTCCCTTGAATTTCTTATGAATTTCTTCGAGTTGTTGGGTCAGATCTTCTTTGACTTTTAAAGTTAGGTTGGGATTTTGATCCTGTTCTTTTAATCTTTTTATTCGGAGAACTACCTCATCAAATTTTTTTTTGGAATATTTTGGGGTGTTCATCATATCATATATATCATTATGCATGATGTCGTATTTACTATACTTTGCTCTACATATCTCGCAATTGCACAACATGCCGATAGCCATCTAAGATATCAGTGAATAACTAACTCTGAGTAGCCTATGGTGCCTAAAACCGTCTCCTAACGTTCACCCTACAAACGCCTAACCGCGGCAACAAAGGGATTACTTTAGGAATCTGAGTTTTTAGGATACTCAATTCTAGTAAGGGACATTTAGAGTGTAAGTAGGACAGTAATGATACAGATTGTAAAAATATAGGTCAAAATTATAGTCAATTTGATACCATGTAAGTGCTATAGATGCTATAAATCCTTCCCCAAATTTTTCCTAATTTTTCTGTTTTTTATGATTTTTTCGGATTTTGCTACAATAACATTTTATAATTTTCTGAGGATTTTTTCTACAGTAATTTTTCTACAGTAACTTTTTTTTAATTTTTTTAGAATTTTTTTTTTATGATTTTTTCTACGAATTCTCTACAATATAAAACAAACATAGAGATTTTATCTAACACATAAATATAGATAGTTTTAAAAAATTCAGAAACATACAGTACATACCGGAACAGTAGCCATCACACTGGACACTCTTTGTACAGACTGCAGACCCCTACCGCCCAAAAGGAACGTCCCCCCGGGCTCTGATACCAGGAATACAAAGGAAAATAAAAAGGAAAATACACTCAGACACACTTAATTATACATATAGGTGGTGGAGAACTACAAGTTGTTGGTGGTCTGATTGGCAGGCATAAACTAGGCAAGACGGATAGGGGAGGATGAGAGGGTGAGAGAGGATGGTGATGAAGAAGAAGGCGTTGAGGAACTTAAAAGGTGCTGGAGAAGCTTGCTGATGTTTTTGCCGAATTGCCGATGTCCTCCTTATCTTTCGGAAGCCTCCTTTTATAGGCGAGCTTCCTTGCACGAGAAGCCTCTTGAGAATCTTGTTGTAGAAGCCTCGTCATGAGTCTTCACTGTTGACGTCTTGTCTCTGTCGGGGATCTTCACTGTTGACGTCTTGTCTCTGTACTGTTGATATCAGGAATCTTTACTGTAGAAGTTTTTGTCACGAATCTGCACTGTTGATGTCAGGAACCGGATGCTTTTGTTGAACAAGGGCTTCCTTTGTCTTTATTATGTAGAGAATCTATGATGTTTTTTGATTCCTTTCTTATGAAGCCTTTAGGTTCCTTCGTTGTGAAGTTTTAGCTTGCTTCTTCAATCATGAACTTGCCATGTTAGGCTGCTTTTGTCATATCAGGCTTCGTTTATCTGTTTTCTTCTGTAAATAATTTCGTCGCCAGAGACTTCATCAGAAATTTTCAAATGATATGGAATTTTTAGCAAACTCCCAGCTATCAACGGATTTGATTTGCCTTTACCAACTACCGTTTGAGTTGTGCTAGCCATGCTATTCCCCTCAGCATGATGAGTTGTTAAGGACTTCATTTGGACTTATATGCCAAACTAATCCTTTCAGCAGTCTTTTGGTTTTTCAGAATCCCCTTTTTTTTTTTTTTTAATAGGCTATATCTATATAATATTTTTATACGAGTATACTTACAAATAATTATATAATTTACCGGAGGCTGAGATTTTTGCCATACCTGGGAATGCAAGGTCGTCTTACCTTGTTGACATAGCTGGAAGGTCCCAAACTCAGATCTAGGCACAAACCATTCTTGGCACTAGGATCTTCTTGGTTATCTCTAGCTCTATGTGTCCTCGTGTGCCCTCCAAGTGTATTCCCGTTCATAAACTCGGTTCCACAGATGGAACACTTGAACACTTTAGGTTTCCTTTCTGTTTTATGTAACTTTTCTGGCCTCGACCTTCTGTGGCTTGCCCGGTGGCCTCCGAGTGCTTGGAACGAAGTGAACTGTTTGCTGCATGTTTTACATTTGAATACTTGTTTATATTATTGTTGGATAGTGTTCTTACCATTACGGCGGTCGATACTTCTGTCGACTTCTACTTTTTTGATCATCCTATCTCTGGGAGTGTTTCGCACCTGCAAATATTCTTTTGCGAAGATCATGAACTGCAATTTTGATTTAGTGAGGATAAGTAGCTTCCTCGTGATCCTTGCCTTATATATACTGCTTGATGATTTTTAGCCGTATGATTTATTCTTTGGTGTAATTTCCAGACTTCTTTTAGCTCTAGAAATCTTTGCCTTATCACTTTTGTTTCTTCTTTCTGAAGTGATATAGTATTCTTACAGGAGTAATGATGTTTGTTGAATGCCTGTTTATAACTTTTATCACGTATTGTGTATATACCTGGTTGGTATTCCACGTATACAATAAATGCTGCTAAAATACTATTTGTTATAGTTCTCACCATGTTTCTCTTTTTCAAAACAAAGATTGATATATCATTATTGTTTTCCGTTATTAAGAATTTATTATTATTTATTACTTGTTTTTTGATGTATCCTGGGCTAGAAGCTGTTTCTCTTCCGCCTGCATCTATTGACGTTAAGTTACTTAATCTTGACGTTAGGAGTGTGATTATATCTGACTCATTGTTTATTATAGGGATTATCTCAAACTCTGAATTGTTCTTATGTCTGCAGAGCACTATATCAGAAAGGATGATTTCTTTTCCAATGTAGACTTCTAAATTATACTTTATCATCTTTTTAGCATCTTCTCCTATTTTAGGACAGTGTCCCTTTTCGTTATATTTAAAATACTTGTATTCTCTCTTACCCATTTGTGTAGAGAATTCATCACACTTCTGGATATACTTGTTACTCTTGATAAATACTTTTTTGTCTCTCCATGGTTTTCTAGATACTAGTCTAAGAGGGTAAACCTTTTGGGTATTTTCAGCTTGCTGTATTAAAACTCTCTTATTTTCATCTATCCAGATAAAACCTTGATTTTTGTTTATCTTTTTTAATAGTGACTTTTCTTGCTTTGATAGTTTCTTTTCAAAATTTTCCCCACAATTCAACAGTTTTAGTAGGTTCTGTTGTTGCTTTTTATCCTTTTCATTTTCTTCAAATGTTTTTGGTCTCTTCTTTCTTCCTTTTTTCCATTTCTCGTTATTACAATATTTTCTCTATTTAGGAGAGTTACTGGTTGCATTTTTCACTTCCTTATAAGATTCTGTGTTATGAATATAGTGTCTTAGATTGTTCTCTTTCTCTACTTATTTTAGGTAATCTAGATATCTGTTTTGTGCTTTTGTATCCCATGGGCTTGGAAATGTGTGAAGGAATGGATCAATCCAATTTTGTGTATTATTGTATTCTAAGTATTTTGAGAACGTTTTGCAGTATTCTTTGAATTCGCATATATCACATAGTTTAATTTTAGATATTGCATAATGGATTATTTTCTGATAAGCCTTGTCATCTATTAACCTACATAAATTTTCTTTTATAAGGTCAATGGAGATATCCTCAGATCCAATTGGTTTATTGTTTTCATCCCACTCTTTCTGCGAATTTATCCATTGTTTCATTCTTAGCAAAACATCTCCTTGTAATATTCTCGTAATGTCCCATGATTCTTTATGATTGTGTCCAGTCGTTTATATCCTTGAAATGTACTTTGGGCAAATCTAGATCACTAATCAGCTTATTATCAGATTCGATATTTTCTTTAGATTCTGTCCTGTACTCATTATTTGTAATCATTCCACAGTCTTCATTTTCTGGATTCGTGATGCTCTCTTTTTCTAGGTCTTCATTTAAGTTGTATATCCCAGGGTCAAACTTGAAATGGTGTAATAGATTTTTATGTTGGAGGTACGTATCTTTTATCATATTCACTAGATAGTCTTTCTCTTGAATAGTGCTATTTTGATCCCTATACAACTCTTTTCAGCAATTAATTATCTCAAGTATTGAGTTGTATTTTTCTCTAGAGTATGTTTTCTCAGCTTGCATCATATTTATTGGTTGACTTGGTTTATCTTGTTTTGAACTAGTTCTTAATCTGTCAATTTGATCTAACTTTCCTACCGTTTCCTCTACTTCATCGTATCTTACCACACACTCTTCTTCTTTGTTAGAACTCAAGATGAATTCTTCATTTGTTTTCTCTACCTTATATTTATTTTCTATTGGACTTTGTGAGAGACCACTTTGATTATTATTATCCTTTTGGTTACTGACTTGTGATAGATTATTACATTCATTTTTCTCTTTTACAGGAAGATTATTACTTTCTACATTTACCTTTTCATCTTCTTTAGTTATTTTATTATTAGGTTTGACTTCTTTCTGGTTTGATTTATATCCAAAATGAACTAGTAGTCCCTTGAATTTTTTATGGATTTCTTCGAGTTGTTTTCTTTGACTTTTAAAGTTAGATTGGGATTTTGATCCTGTTCTTTTAATCTTTTTATTCGGAGAACCACCTCATCAAATTTTTTTTTGGAATATTTTGGGATGTTAATCATATCATATATATCATTATACATGATGTCGTATTTACTACACTTTGCTCTACATATCTCGCAATTGCACAACATGCCGGTAGCCATCTAAGATGTCAGTGAATAACTAGCTCTGAGTAGCCTATGGTTCCTAAAACCATCTCCTAATGTTCACCCTACAAACGCCTAACCGCGCCAACAAAGGGATTAGTTTAGGAATCGGGGATTTTAGGATACTCAATTCTAGTAAGGGACGCTTAGAGTGTAACTAGGACAGTAATGATACAGATTGTGAAAATATAGGTTAAAATTATAGTCAATTTGATACCATGTAAGTGCTATAGATGCTATAAATCCTTCCCTAAATTTTTCCTAATTTATCTGATTTTTATGATTTTTTCAGATTTTGCTACAGTAACATTATATAATTTTCGGAGGATTTTTTCAGATTTTGCTACAGTAACTTTTTTTGATTTTTTTTTTTTGGAATTTTTTTTGATTTTTTCTATGAATTCTCTACAATATAAAACAAACATAGAGATTTTATCTAACACATGAAATAAATACAGATAGCTTTAAAAAATTCAAAAACATACAGTACATACCGGAACAGTAGCCATCACACCGGAGACTCTTTAAACAGACTGCAGACCCCTACCGCCCAAAAGGAACGTCCCCCCGGGCTCTGATACCAGGAGTAATACACACACTACTACTGCTGCAGTGCAGCTGAAGCAGAAGAAGAAGAAAATACAACGGTAGGGGTCTGCAGTCTGTACAAAGAGTCTCCGGTGTGATGGCTATTGTTCCGGTATGTACTGTATGTTTTTGAATTTTTTAAAGCTATCTGTATTTATTTCTATGTGTTAGATAAAATCTCTATGTTTGTTTTATATTGTAGATAATTCGTAGAAAAAATTCCAAAAAAAATAAAATAAAAAAGTTAGTGTAGCAAAAATCCTCCGAAAATTATAAAATGTTACTGTAGCAAAATCCGAAAAAATCATAAAAATCAGAAAAATTAGGAAAAATTTAGGGAAGGATTTATAGCATCTATAGCACTTACATGGTATCAAATTGACTATAATTTTGACCTTTATTTTTACAATCTGTATCATTACTGTCCTAGTTACACTCTAAGCATCCCTTACTAGAATTGAGTATCCTAAAAGCCCAGATTCCTAAAGTAATCCCTTTGTTGCCGCGGTTAGGCGTTTGTAGGGTGAACGTTAGGAGACGGTTTTAGACACCATAGGCTACTCAGGGCTAGTTATTCACTGACATCTTAGATGGCTACCGGTATGTTGTGTAATTGCGAGATATGTAGAGCAAAGTGTAGTAAATAGACATCATGTATAATGATATATATGATGTGATGAACACCCCAAAATATTCCAAAAAAAAATTTGATGAGGTAGTTCTCCGAATAAAAAGATTAAAAGAACAGGATCAAAATCCCAATCTAACTTTAAAAGTCAAAGAAGATCTGACCCAACAACTCGAAGAAATCCATAAAAAATTCAAGGGACTACCAGTTCATTTTGGATATAAATCAAACCAGGAAGAAGTCAAACCTAATAATAAAATAACTAAAGAAGATGAAAAGGTAAATGTAGAAAGTAATAATCTTCCTGTAAAAGAGAAAAATGAATGTAATAATCTATCACAAGTCAGTAACCAAAAGGATAATAATAATCAAAGTGGTCTCTCACAAAGTCCAATAGAAAATAAATATAAGGTAGAGAAAACAAATGAAGAATTCATCTTGAGTTCTAACAAAGAAGAAGAGTGTGTGGTAAGATACGATGAAGTAGAGGAAACGGTAGGAAAGTTAGATCAAATTGACAGATTAAGAACTAGTTCAAAACAAGATAAACCAAGTCAACCAATAAATATGATGCAAACTGAGAAAACATACTCCAGAGAAGAATACAACTCAATACTTGAGATAATTAATTGCTGGAAAGAGTTGTATATGGATCAAAATAGCACTATTCAAGAGAAAGACTATATAGTGAATAGGATAAAAGATACGTACCTCCAACATAAAAATCTATTACACCATTTCAAATTTGACCCTGGGATATACAACTTAAATGAAGACCTAGAAAAAGAGAGCATCACGAATCCAGAAAATGAAGACTGTGGAATGATTACAGATGATGAGTACAGGACAGAATCTAAAGAAAATATCGAATCTGATAATAAGCTGATTAATTTAATGGAAAGTGACCAAAGAATTAGTGATCTAGATTTGCCCAAAGTACATTTCAAGGATATAAACGCCTGGACACAATCCCTAACCATCGTAATCACAAATCATAAAGAATCATGGGACATTACGAGAATATTACAAGGAGATGTTTTGCTAAGAATAAAACAATGGATAAATTCGTAGAAGGAGTGGGATGAAAACAATAAACCAATTGGATCTGAGGATATCCCCATTGACCTTATAAAAGAAAATTTATGTAGGTTAATAGATGACAAGGTTTATGACAAAATAATCCATTATGCAATATCTAAAATTAAACTATGTGATATATGCGAATTCAAAGAATACTGCAAAACGTTCTCAAAATACTTAGAATATAATAATACACAAAATTGGATTGATCCGTTCCTTCACACATTTCCAAGCCCATGGGATACAAAAGCACAAAACAGATATCTAGATTACCTAAAACAAATAGAGAAAGAGAACAATCTAAGACACTATATTCATAATACAGAATCTTATAAGGAAGTGAAAAATGCAACCAGTAACTCTCCTAAAAAGAGAAAATACTGTAATAACGAGAAATGGAAAAAATGAAGAAAGAAGAGACCAAAAACATTTGAAGAAAATGAAAAGCAACAACAGAACCTACTAAAACTGCTGAATTGTGGGGAAAATTTTGAAAAGAAACTATCAAAGCAAGAAAAGTCACTATTAAAAAATATAAATAAAAATCGAGATTTTATCTGGATAGATAAAAATAAGAGAGTTTTAATACAGCAAGCTGAAAATACTCAAAAGGTTTACCCACCTAGACTAGTATCTAGAAAACTATGGAAAGACAAAAAAGTATTTATCAAGAGTAACAAGTATATCCAGAAGTGTGATAATTTCTCTACACAAATGGGTAAGAGAGAATACAAGTATTTTAAATATAACGAAAAGGGACACTGTCCTAAAATAGGAGAAGATGCTAAAAAGATGATAAAGTATAATTTAGAAGTCTATATTGGAAAAGAAATCATCCTTTCTGATATAGTGCTCTGCAGACATAAGAACAATTCAGAGTTTGAGATAATCCCTATAATAAACAATGAGTCAGATATAATCACACTCCTAATGTCAAGATTAAGTAACTTAACGTTAAGAGATGCAGGCGGAAGAGAAACAGCTTCTAGCCCAGGATACATCAAAAAACAAGTAATAAATAATAATAAATTCTTAATATCGAAAAACAATAATGATATATCAATCTTTGTTTTGAAGAAGAGAAACAAGGTGAGAACTATAACAAATAGTATTTCAGCAGCATTTATTGTATACGTGGAATACCAACCAGGTATATACACAATACGGGATAAGTGTTATAAACAGGTATTCAACAGACATCATTACTCCTGTAAGAATACTATATCACTTTAGAAAGAAGAAACAAAAGTGATAAGGCAAAGATTCCTAGAGCTAAAAGAAGCCTGGAAATTACACCAAAGAATAAATCATACGGCTAAAAATCATCAAACAGTATATATAAGGCAAGGATCACAAGGAAGCTACTTATCCTCACTAAATCAAAATTGCAGTTCATGATCTTCGCAAAAGAATATTTGCAGGTGCGAAACACTCCCAGAGATAAGATGATCAAAAAAGTAGAAGTCGACAGAAGTATCGACCGCCGTAACGGTAAGAACACTATCCAACAACAATATAAACAAGTATTCAAATGTAAAACATGCAGCAAACAGTTCACTTCGTTCCAAGCACTCGGAGGCCACCGGGCAAGCCACAGAAGATCGAGGCCAGAAAAGTTACATAAAACAGAAAGGAAACCTAAAGTGTTCAAGTGTTCCATCCGTGGAACCGAGTTTATGAACGGGAATACACTTGGAGGGCACACGAGGACACACAGAGCTAGAGATAACCAAGAAGATCCTAGTGCCAAGAATGGTTTGTGCCTAGATCTGAGTTTGGGACCTTCCAGCTATGTCAACAAGATAAGACGACCTTGCATTCCCAGGTATGGCAAAAATCTCAGCCTCCGGTAAATTATAAGGTGTCTGCAGACCGGGGAAGTATAATCTAAAAGGATTAGTTTGGCATATAAGTCCAAATGAAGTCCTTAACAACACATCATGCTGAGGGGAATAGCATGGCTAGCCCAACTCAAACGGTAGTTAGTAAAGGTAAATCAAATCCGTTGATAACTGGGAGTTTGCTAAAAATTCCATATCATTTGAAAATTCCTGATGAAGTCTCCGGCGACGAAATTATTTACAAAAGAAAACAGATAAACAAAGCCTGATATGACAAAAGTAGCCTAACATGGCAAGTTCATGATTGAAGAAGCAAGGTAAAACTTCACAAAGAAGGAACCTAAAGGCTTCACAAGAAAAGAATAAAAAAACATCATAGATTCTCTACAACATAAAGACAAGGGGAGCCTAATATATCCAAAAGAAAAAAGAAAAGATTAGATTTATGGGCCCCATCAAAAGATTTCATCAAAAAGGAAGCCCTTGTTCAACAAAAGCCTCCGGTTTCTGACATCAACTATGCAGATTCGTAACAAAGACTTCTACAGTAAAGATTCCTGATATCAACAGTACAGAGACAAGACGTCAACAGTGAAGATCCCCGACAGAGACAAGACGTCAACAGTGAAGACTCATGACGAGGCTTCTACAACAAAATTCTCAAGAGGCTTCTCGTGCAAGGAAGCTCGCCTATAAAAGGACGCTTCCGAAAGATAAGGAGGACATCGGCAATTCGGCAAAAATATCAGCAAGCTTCTCCAACACCTGTTAAGTTCCTCAACGCCTTCTTTTTCATCACCATCCTCTCTCACCCTCTCATCCTCCCCCATCCGTCTTGCCTGGTTTATGCCTGCCAATTAGACCACCAACAGTTTGTAGTTCTCCACCACCTATATGTATAATTAAGTATGCCTGAGTGTATTTCCCTTTGTATTTTCTTCTTCTTCTGCTTCAGCTGCACTGCAGCAGTAGTAGTGTGTGTAATATTCCTGGATTCAAACATGCAAGATATGGCATGTGGAGAAAGAAAAAAGGAAACGGGGTTCTTTATTCTGGATAAGATTTTGTATTGACAAAAGTTTAGGAACTAATATTGTTGAGATCTGATCTAGTCAGTACTCATCTGCACGGCGCTGCAGGTGCAGGACCGGCCTGCGCGTCCAACATGATGATTAGGCGAGCTGGCCGCCACACTGAATCATGTCTTCATGTTTCTCATCATAAATGTTTCTTATCTTATTATTAATATTAATATTCATAGGTTCAAAGTAGCCACTGGTGTTCCGAAGAGCCGCTTTAGGAAAACTTTGTTCGGATATGATAATAACAGGACGCAACCAGCACAACTGCATCCATCATGTGGAGGATCGTATTGGATGGAGAGCGAAGCGGCAGCATGGGACCAGCCAGGGAATGCCCTCACTATGATTTGATTCAAGGATTTTAGGGTTTTATCAAAGGGAAATAAATGGATTACCAGCTCTATTTTCTCCCAATATTAACGCATATAATCATCCAGAAAATTGACATGTATTACTTAACTCCATTTCTGTCATTCAATTTTGTCAACGGTCATTCAGTTGGCAACATGTTTTCATACTCTCATCACCTAAACTCCTTTGTTTCAAGCGCAAAAGTTGCTTTGTTTGAAAAATAACTGGGAAGCCATGAGCTCTAAACGACGATATATATCCAGGTACTGCGAGCCTGGCCAATATCCAAGTCCACCTTCTTGTATTAAATGCAAACTTCAAAATAAATAAATAAATAAATATGTTGCTTTTGTCTTTATTCTAAAAGGGAAGTTGAAGGAAAAGTGCTTGTGGGAAAATATTTAGTCCCATATTGGATATGATTATAGGAAGTTAGATGTGTTAATATAGAATTCCATCACTCTTTATCTTGCTAGCAAGAAGCTCCATCGCCTATACGGTATAGCAACGTGCATGGGTTTGAACGTAGAATGTTTGGCATATGTGACAGTTGGTCATCCAGTGGGTTTTCTGGCTGTTGGGCCCCTATAGGTTGGAAACCCTGTCCAAAGAATCACTACAAAACAGTCATGTTTAGACCTATAAATACCACGTACGTAAGATTCCTGCCCTCTCTCTCTTCTACATCATGGACATAAACCTCTTCTTTGTATGCCCAGATTATAATCAAATGGTAAACCTCTCTCCTTCATGTGGCAGGATTGTGATCAAACAGTGAAAGTTTTAATCTAGGATAGAGATTAAATAGTGCAAGTTTGAATCTAGAAACAACGATTTTGGGCTCAATTGTACTATGAAAGCATTCTTGTCTTGATTCTAGTTTACATTCGTAGATCCTTTTTTGATATGGGACAAAATCACTATACAGATATCATCCTTTTACTGAACCTTAAAATTCGGAGGCTCTTAATCTAATTCATTATACAGCTTATACTAGTCTAAATTGATTCATCATGGAAGCAATAACGGTACAATCAATTCAAATAATGAATTAAGACTTTGTTTGACTGGATCATTTTTAATTGGTAAAACTTCGCTACATCTTGGAGGATTGTAGCCTTTTACTCGATCCATCAAGCGATGATTATGAAGAATTAGAGGAAAAGTGTCGCAAAAAGAAGAAAATAACTTTCTACGTAAGGGTCGTATTATGAATACTCTTTCCAATACAAACTTTGATGCTTATAAGACTTCATCTTCAGTAAAGAAATTGTGAACAAGTTTGGAGACCAAATAAACTATAAAAGAGGCAAGTGTTGATAATTTATTAGTAATTACGATCAAACAATGCAAGTTTGTCGCAAGTATGTATCGAGGAACAGAGATTCTAGGCTCAATTATATTCTAGAAGCATTCTTGTCTTGATCCTAGTTTACATTCGTGGATTTTTCTGGATGTGCGACAAAATCACATTAAAGTTATTGTTTTTTAACTGAGCCTTATTACGAGGCTCTTAATCTTATTTATTTATAACGCTCATAACATTTTAAAGTGATTTTGTAATTGATTTGTGATGGAAGCAATAATGATACAACCAATTCAATAATTAATTAGGACTTTGTTGGAGTGGATCATTCAGTTGGTAGAGCTTTAGTCAATGATAATCAATGATAACATGTGTTAATTTTCTTCTCATGACACTGAAGTTAGTATATATCTTGGAGGATCATAGCCTTTATTCGATCCTCCAAGCGATGATTATGAAGAATTAGAGGAAAAATATTGCAAATAGAAGAAAATAACTTTCTATGTAAGGGTCACATTTTGAATGCTTTTTCCAACTCTATTTTATATGTTTATCAGACTTCATCTTCAGTGATATTGTGAACTAGTCTGGAAACCAAATACATGGTAGAAAAGATAAGTACTGATAACTTACTAGTAATTTTATGGATTTTAAAATATAAATTGATAAGTCTATTTTAGCACAAATCTATGAACTTTTATTGATTGTTAGAGACTTACAGATAAGTTTTATGGACTTGCCTAAAAATTCATGGTGAGAGCAATACTAATAATCATAGGATGATTATAAAATGTAGCTACCCTAATATTGTAGGTGCTTATATCTATTTAATTATATTACTCGTTTGAAGTCAATATGTTGGGTGTTGGTAGTTAACCAATTTTTATCTTGTATTGCGGACCTTTATCTTGAATTCTTTGAACGTATATTGATTCCTTTGCTCCATTGTATCTCCTTTGCTTTTTGATATTTTTGAGACAGTCAATCTAGATAAAAAAAACGTGGCATTTTGCCATTTTTCTATTTTTCTCCTATACTTTCTGTAGCATTTAATTTATTGTTTCTTCAATAATGGTTTGAGTTGGTAGGGGTAGTACAGAAATTAAAAGCATAAGGTGGTAGGTGTTTGGAATAAGTAGAAGGAGATTTAATTGATAAGGAACTGGGTTCATGCATATATTTACATAAAAGGCTTTCTTTACCCACCTTAGTTCATTTTCTCTCTTTACTTTCCAACCAAACTCTTATTTCTTTAGGATCGGACTAGAGAAGGCCAAGCTCTAGCAATTCGTTTCCATCTAGTCATAGCAAGTAGAATCCTATATCACCCATGGTTGATTTAGTTTGATGTTCTGCTGCATTCCAGCAAAATTGTTATAACTTCTAACTCAGAAGTTCGATAAAGTCAATTCTTAATTAGTTAGAAATATTGTAAGCTATACATTTTCTTTTATGTTATAATTATTGATTTTTGTTGTAACTATCTTAAAATTGGGTTTGAATCTCTTATTTGCACTTGTTCTAGGTTCCCATCTATTAGCAGTTAAGCAAAATACTAATAATTTTCATACTGATAGAGCCTATTTTTGATTCATTATAAAGCTTATTCTGAGCTCTACATTTTTTTCTTTTATTTTTGGATTCTATTCTCATTACATCTCCATTGATTAGACTTGAAGTGAGCATTGTATACATTGTCCTAAGGGTATTTTGCTTTTTACCTTTAACTCGTTGCACCTTGCTTGGCCTTGTTGTACCAAATCATGTTATTAAGATATAAATACTTATATTGGGCTATAATATTATTGCCCTTATGTATTTTTTCTTCAATAACAGTTCCACGTAATGAGTTCATACAGACTATGTTTGTAATGATATTATATTCATATATCACTAAAGATCTTGCTAGACAATGCATTTATACATTTTTTTGCTATATGACATAGTATTTAACACAATGGATTCGTGTTTGCCTTGATATTTTACCAGTTGCGTGATACTTGATGTAATTAATATATTAGGTTTGCATGATATCTGTGCCTACATAACACTTGAGATCATGATGGACAGAACACTTGTATATGTAGTTATTAAACAATACTATTTTGATGTGTTAGATTCATTTTAACCATTGATATATAAACTACCAGTTATATGATGCATGAATACGATGATACATCAAATATGTAATGTATGATTCAATGCTTAGTATGTGACATGTTTGATGCAATCGTTGATACATGATGCACTTGTTTCATGTATAGTAATACATATGCCTATTACATGCTTAATTAGATACTAATATTATATATTTTACACCTCTTTTATCAAGTTTATATGCTAAATCATGTATCATAATGAGTAAATGTTTATGTAACGCGATTACTTGCGTACTATACTAAAAAGGTGATTAATATATTATTATATATTTTCTTTATATATACATATTTTATCCACGTTATAATTAACATTTGAGATCAAATAGAGCTTGCAAAGTCAAAATATTGATGATCAAATAGAGCAAATTTGAATTCGATCAAGTTTGCTCAACAATTACAACTTCAAGGCTATATTTCATATAGATATGATCCAAATTGGAAACTTCAAATCAAGAAAAGTTGTAAAGTTTTGAATTATCTTTCCAAAAGATTTAGAATCAGTTCAATTAAAGTTCCAATATAAAAGTTATGACTATACTAAAGTGTTACGCAGAAGAGCCAGCGGTCATGCCTGAAAATCGCATTTTTCTACTCATTTTTGAACTCTAATCTTGGCCACTGAGATTTATTAATTGTTGAACATAAGAATAAGGTTATTTAAATTTTTTATGATTTTATAAACTCTATAAATAAGAGAAAATATGCCTTCTTATTATCTATCTTTGTATCTCCATCTCTATATCATCTCTCTTCTTTTCCTTTTGAATAAAAATTATTCCATTTACAATGGTGATTAGCTAAATTCTTGGTGAAAAGTGAGTGAGAATTCTCTAATTCTTTAATGATATTTTATCTATATCTCTTCTTATTTATATT
Source organism: Dracaena cambodiana (assembly GCA_036321105.1). NCBI lineage: Eukaryota > Viridiplantae > Streptophyta > Magnoliopsida > Asparagales > Asparagaceae > Dracaena > Dracaena cambodiana. The sequence goes on from JAYEPQ010000007.1 coordinate 31,676,056, forward strand.
TCTTGATCATATTATTTTACATGGTTAAGTAATTATAGTTTTGTGTGTATTTGAAATATTCAAATTTCAATCTTTTTAGGCATGAATTGTAATTATTTTAGAGATTCATGTCATAATTCTAAATATAGATTCTTGATTATATGCATGAGATTATGATAATATGATCATGGAATAAAAAGATTTAATTATTTCTTGTTTCTTATCTAATATATAATTGATTGTAATCTTTATGTATACTTTAAATAGTTTATTTTTCGGGTTTATTTTGTATTTTCTTTAAATGGGGATACAGATTATAATTCTAGATACAGATTATTTTTGTGTATATTGGATCATGATAATATAAATGTGAATAGAAAGATTAAGAAATGATTTCTAATGCTTAGACAATCAAAATAACGTTCTAGAAATGAGTTTGTAACCTCAACTACTTTTCTTATTGATTTTCTTACTCTCAAATAATTACTCTTTTCATTACTTTTATTATATCAACTTGTATTTTTTAACATTAAACTGTCCCATTGGATTCGATTTCGGATTTATCGAGATATATTACTTGTCGATCTCTAATACTTGGGAGCATATAACTTAGATTGATCAAGTTTTCGGCTCTATTACCAAGAATAGTTTCTTTGTGTTCTTGCATTTTGATTCTATCTAAGCTGTGGTAGTTAGGACTTGTTGATTTCTATTTTTTGTGCAACCACTTATCATTGAAATTTTGCAGGTAGATTGATCAAGGCCTATTTAGAGACATTCTTTTTCAGACTTTTCGACACTCCTCAACCTTCAACTTCACATTCAAAAATTCAAAACATCATGACAACAAGCAATCACGGGGGCAATGGATGTTTACTTTGAGAATATTTACAGTTTAATAGGACAAGCCAACCATATTGCATCATTTTTCCATTCAATATTAGTTATTCTAAGATTAAATCTGGGATGGCTTCGCTACTGCCTAAATTTCATGGATTGGAGAATGAGATCCCTTACTGCATCTCTAAGAGCTCGAGCACGTGTGCACAATTATTAACCTACAAAATATTTCTACACAATAGATAATCTCAAGTTATTTACTATCTCTTTGAAAGACCGAGTGAAAACTTAGCTCTACTCTTTACATCCAAGTTCTATTAGTCAATTGGATGAGTTATAGGACTTTATAAAGAAATTCTTTCTAGCACACCGAGCTAATTATGTGCGAAGACAAATTGTGACCTTTCAAAAAAAAAAAAGAGAGAGAAATTTTTTGAATGCTAGGAAAGGTTTAAAAAATTTTTTCTATCTTACTCACATTATGGTTATGGGATACGGAGAACTGTTAGAACTTTCTATCATGGTTAAATTCAACTTACAGACAATTTTTTAGATCTTTTGCAATGCAGATTTTTGAGCAAAGATGCTAATATAGTATGGGACTATTTGGACATACTTGCCAAAATTCCCAAGAATGAAAATAAAAGATGCAATTAAGAGAGATCAATAAAAAATTACCACAATAGCTCAAGGTGGGATCTCTCTTCTTCATAAAGTAGATGATATTATGGTCAAGTTTACTTACCTTACCAAGAAGGTTGAAGATACGATGTCCACCAAGTCTGAATCTATTAGAGCTATAGAATATGTTGACATGAGTGCAACATATGCAATTTGAAAGTACATGCTACTTTTAGTTGTCCAACTCTACCAAATTTTAGGTAAGCTCTTCATGAGTAGGCTATGCACTTTACTTTTTCCTAATCTCCCATACTCTATATTCTAATACATATAATTCAGGTCGGAGAAATCATTCAAATCTCTTGTGGAAGCCAAGAACTTATCAATAGTTTACTATACCATTAACTACATTTATGCTCTTGTAAGTCAGCAGCTCTTGGCACAATCATCACAGATCAAGAATCTTGAAGAAAATATAAATAAGTGATATAATCTCAACATCAGATACTTTAAATATTTTTAAATGCAAAATCAATTCATGTAGAATTAACAATAAATCAATAACCAAAATGCTTCTATGTTTAATGTGATCAATGCTCGAGTAAGTAACCTCACTTTTGCATTGCAATACAGGAGAAAGGTAAGCTTCCATTATAACCAGAGCTGAGCAACAAAAATAGGATTAAAGGTACCAATCTTATATCTTGTAATTCAGACGAGAAAATGAACTCTGTTGTAATGATAAATTTAAGAAATTGTTAGGTTATATATGAGCCAGCTCTAAGGACTGCTAGAAAGCAAGAGAAACTTCAATTTGAATATACATATGATGTTGTTAATGAGCCTCAAGAGAAGCTTCACAATGAATCTACATATAATATTGTTGATTAGCCTAATTATATATCGCCCTAATTTAAACATGTTCTTTTTCTTTCTGCACTAAATAAAAGTAAATCTTCACTTGATACTAAAATTCTTGATATTTTAGATAGGTGAAGATCAATATTCCTCTTTTAGAACCTATCAATATTGCTCTTTTAGCACAACATGCAAGTGCCTTCATCCAGCATAAGATACCCCTAAGTACAGAAATCCAGGTTACCCTAGCATCTCGTGCACTATTGCAATAATTACTTTGACAGAACTTTATTAGATTTGGGTACTAGTGTGAATAATTTGCTTTATTAAGTTTTATGTAGTTAGGTATTGGTAAACTTTAGCCTATTAATGCAATACTGCAGCTTGCTGATTGATCAGTAAAAGTACCAAAAAGGATGGTAAAAGATATATTAAAGCAAGTTAAGAAATTCAACTTTTCGGTTAATTTTTAGATTTTGGAAAGTAATATACACCAAGTAACTTCAAAAATATTATAATCATATTAGACCATCCAGTAACTTAAAATGTATTAATTAATTATAGGTACGAAGTGACTAAAATTTCATTTGGAAATATGATTATGGATCTAACATTTTTTATATAGGCAAACATTCTCCAACTGACAGTGATGCATAATAATTTAATGCAATAAATATATTGGAACGAGAATATACATCATGATATAAATACTAACTGTGCTACATTTAATGTCTTGCAGGATCGAGAGGCAAAGTAATACAATAGATTGGGAAAGAAAAGGCAATATACAAACTTATTTTAGTTAGTAAGAGCACATGAATTTGACGAACGGTTAATCGAGAATGGACTCTTGTTAGATACTAGCTAAGGCTGAACCAGGAAGGTATCTTGTATATATGAGTATATTGTATATATTTGTGTGGATGTTATTTTGTTTTGGAATAGGTTTATGATGTTAATTTCTTAAAATTTTATATTAATTTCTGTTCCCAACTAATTTACATATTTTTCATATATATTGTGGATAATGAATGATTTCTGTTGGGGGCGAATGTTACATACTTTGCACCATGGTTTTGGGAGTTATTTTCATTTTAGTTTTTAAATTCTTTTCAAGATTAGTTTTTTTTCTTTTAGCATTTTTGGATATTTTTGACTTTTCTTTACAAAATAACAAACATTTTTCTACATAGAATTAAGCTAATTTCAAGTAATAGATAATTTTAAGTCCAAAATTTGAGAATAGTAATGGATTTCAATAGTGTTTATTGATTCTGGAATTGAAAAATAATATCAGAAAATAAAATACCCATAATATTAGATTTGAAGTGATTATGCACCTAAATGCTAACATAATGGTTTATTAAGCTATAGAAAAACAGAAAAATTTATTGAGATTTTTGTTTCTCTTCAAAAAAATGAAGAATAAAAGGGGTGAGCCTCATATTAAGGCAAGGATCCTCTATAATAAAAGTGTATAATAAAAACTTAGTAGTTAGATGTGTGTGCCTCAAGAAATGTATGTATTTACACGAAAGGTTTTTATGATCGGGAGCCACCAATGAACAGCCAGCTAGCATTCTCAAGAGAACAGGGGCAAATGGTGACCTTCACAAGATAGGATATCCTTGTAGTGATACCCATTAAGGATCTACTTGCTAAGCACCCGTCATTGGGAGAAATAATACCCCAAACACCTACTGACACACATGCGCTTTGGGGGATGTGTGCTAATTTAACGGACTGCGGATTCAACACTTGACACCTTAGATCCAGCCTGTTAAAGAAGGAGCTAATTCTGATATTTCTATTTTCAAAATATAATATAGCGCTGTCATATGGAAAAATGAAGGTATATTCAAGAGATGCATTGTTTCTCTTCTGGATCTGCAGAGGTGCCTATTCGATGTCGTGGGTATAATGCACTTCGCAGTAACCCAATGTCTGCTTCAGGAAAGAGACTGCATAAAACATCCCAGGACGCAGAAGCCAATATTAGTTTTGTTGTCCCTTGTTGTCCAGATTTGCTTGAAGCTCGGAGTTGAGCTGACATCTATGGACACTAATGCCAGATACGTGGAGCCTTTATTTGACATTACAATTAGGAATTTAGTGCGTGGTCAGGTGCCAGATTCAAACCTATTAGAATAATTAGCCTCACAGCCAATAGAGGCGACAACGACGACACAATCAACCCAAGAGAAAGCTCAAGGACGTGGAGAATCCCCAAATCTGCCCCGAAGACCAAGATTACACTTGATAGCTTACAACAGTCACTGGCAGACTTTGCCACCACCATTACAATATGGCTATCATGTATCAAAGAACAACAGACATGCTTGAAGCTGTATAACCAGCACTTCGAGTAGCATCAAGAACGTCACCTCCATCTCGTCACTAGGATACGACATATAGCTGTTAAAGATGTCGTCCTCACAGACGAAGAGGCAGAGCCAGTGAGGAAACTCAATGCCCAACAGATGCCGAAGATACCCCTGCAAAAGATAAATATAAAGGCAAAGCAAATAATGACAATGATTGAGGCTCCATTAAGAAAGAGGAGGAGGACCGCTAAATCCAGGTATATTCTAACTACTTTCCTAAATTTTTTATTATGATTCCCAGTATTTTGATTTTTAAAGCTTTATATATTATTCGTTCATAACACTAGACAAATTTAGTTAGGGGGAGGGGGTGGGATATGATACATTAAGAATAAATTATATTTTAAATATATATAATAAAAAAATAAAAATTGAAAAAGTTTATTTTCTTAATGTAATTGGGACTATTTTCATTAGTTTATTTGGGAAAATCGTACTATTTGAACTACTAACGACAAAAGAAGTTTGTACAAGAATGACTGAAAATCTAAACTACGTCATCTTTTTCTGTAGAAAAATTGGGATAGGTACGGCTCGAGTTCTTCCCGTCATTGACCTTTTCAAGCATGCGTTGTAAATTCCTCTCAAGCAAGTGTTGTAAATTCTATGTAGTACAGTATTTGTGCCAGTCTTCACAGTCTAATAAGCTTCAATATCCAACCTTTTGAAGGGCCCAAGCGAAGGAGATCTTGCCGCAAAACAATAAAAGAGGCAAGAATCAAAAGACCCATCAATAGAACGATAAAAAAAAAAAAATTGAGATGAGATTCGTACAACCCCATTTTTAGATACTAACAAAATTAAGTTCGATGAACGTATGAAAACTGATTTGTGCACTTAACATCGACAAGTAATACTCGCAAAATCAATCCAAAATCATTCTCTCGAGAACATTATACTGTATATTGTATAAGATGCTTAGTATTTAGTACTAAACTAAAGTAAATTAGAAGTTTAAACTAAAAATTAGTGAAAATAATGAAAATAATTCAAAAAAAAAATGACAAAATTTCTGTTGCTAATGGAGTCCTATTGCCGCAGCGGGTTTCGGTCCACCGAAACGAATCCAAAACCGATCCAAACCCATTATGATATATATATATATATATATATATATATATATATATATATATATATATATACATACATACATATACATACATATACATATGTGTGTGTGTAGGGATTACTGTAGGTGAGCCGCCAGCTCAGGAAAAGTTACATGAGCTAGCGGCTAAAGTATAACGATCCTACGATCTTTCTTCAATATTTTTTTACAATTGTTATCTCTACCTCTTTAACTTCTTTCGGATTAAATTTCATAAATTTTGAAGTTCATTTACCCTTTCATCAAGTGCATACAAAATGCTATATTCATTGAAAACCGTTAATTTTGTGTTAACTTGATGGAAGACCAAATCAAAACTAAAACCCTAGAAATTGGGTATGAGTGAACCCTAGGTGGTCGAGATCATAATACAAAAGATTTTTTAAAAAAATATTATTGAAGATAGTAGAAATGAACTGCAGTTCAGATAACTTGCGTGAGCTGTCAGCTCATTTCCATTTTTCTCATATATATATATATATATATATATATATATATATATATATATATGGGGGCGTGTGGCTAGGTTTTGGATTGGCCGAATAAATAAGCAAAGTAGGTGGCGGCTGAATTATTTTTGGCTAAGGTTTTGTCTTTCTTTGAGAGGCGGCTGCAACTTTTGGTGTTATTGTTGTTGCGGCCTGAAGTAAAGAAGAGAAGAGGAGGCTGCTACTTTTGTTTGGGACCCTGGTGTAGCTGCTGCTACTGTTTGTTGGTTGTTGTCGTTGCTGTTGTGTGTTGTGGCTGAAGCACAGGAGGAGAAATTGAGGTGACTGTAACAGTGGTGAGGTGAGGTTTTGATCTCATATTCTATGTGTTTTTATTGATTTCTCCTGTGGTTGAGAACTAAAGTCCTGTAATCTATTTTTATATAGTGGAAATTTTTGATTGTGTCCCCGTGGACGTAGGCATATTGCCGAACCACGTTAAATCTGCGTGTTCTCTGTCTCTGCTATTTTTTTTTCTTCGGTTAACTATTTGATTCCGCTGGTTGTTGCATTAGTTTTATTCCGCTATTTTTGCTAACAATTGGTATTAGAGCCCTGGTTTGGCTGAGATTTCACTTAGATCGGTAATGATTTTGAGTGGGAGTTATGACGGAAGATAGGAAGGGAAAGATTGAAAATTTTGATGGGACAGATTTTCAATGGTGGAAGTTGTAGATGGAAAATTATTTATATCAAAAGAATTTGCATCAACCACTGTTTGGAGAAAAACTAGAAAAGATGTTGATTAGGAGTGAGAATTGTTGGACAGGAGAGCTTTGGCGCAGATTCGATTGTGCCTAACAAAGCAGGTTGTGTTCAATGTCTCTAAGGAGAAAACCACTTCAGGTTTGATGTCAGTATTGGCTAAATTTTATGAGAAGTCGTATGCTTCAAATAGACTGTTTCTAATAAAAAAGTTATTCAACTTGAGTATGCCTTCTGATAGTTTAGTTGTTAATCATTTGAATGAATTTAACACATTATGGACACAACTTGAATTCTTAGATTTTGTCTTTTCTGATGACATTAAAACTTTGATGTATATGTGTTCGTTACCGGACAGTTGGAGTAATTTTGCTATGGCCATCAGTAATACTTCCAATACTACTCTTAAATTTGATGATATTGTGAGTACAATCATAAATGATGAATTGATGAAAAAGAGTATCGGTGAGAGTACAGTTTCTACAAGTACTGCTATGTCTATTGATAATGATAGAAGGAAAGAAAATGGTATAAATTTAAGTAGGGAGTCAAAGTAAAGAGGGAGATCAAAATTTAAGGGGAAGTTCAAGAAAAAGTTAGTGTGCTGGAAATGTAAGATAGATGGTCATATGAAAAATGATTGTCCAAACAAAAATAAGGAATGAGCGAATGTGGTGAATCCAAGTAAGGAGTATGATGACTTGTACTTGTCTGCTCCTACAGAATCGAAGTCAGATATGTGATTTGTGGATTCAGGGGTTTCGTTCCATTGTACTGCTCGTAGAGAATGGTTTGAGAATTATGTCCAAAGTGATTTTGGGCATGTGACTGTTGGAATTGACAGGAATGCAAGATTGTCGGTAAGGGGACAATTCAGTTGAAGTTGTACAATGGTGGAAAGTTACTTTTACAAGAGGTTAGGCACATACCATATTTGAAGAAGAATTTGATATATGTTAAAAAGCTGGATGGCGAAAGTTATCAAATCTCATTTGAGAGGAAATAGTGCAAGATCAGCAAAGGAACAATGGTAGTGGTCAAGGGTGAGAGAATGAGAATTCTATATTTACTCTCAAGTTCAGTGGATCACGTTGTTTCTTTGGCCATCGTGAAGAACGAGAAGGCTACCTTATGGTATCAGAGGCTCGGTCACTTGAGCGAAAGCGGCATGAGTGTATTGCAATCTAGAGGTAAGTTGACATATATGAAAAATGCTAACTTTGATTTCTGTGAGAACTGTGTGTTTGGAAAGCAGAAAAGAGTTAGTTTTATGAAGAATGGCAACGAGAAGAAAACCAAGAGATTGGAGTTTGTGCAAAATCTCTTGGAGTTAATTCTTATTTTGTCACTTTCATAGATGATGCAAGCAGGAAAACATGGCCGTTTGCACTTAAGCTGAAATCTGATGTCTTCAAGATCTTCAAGGTATGAAAAACTCTTGTTGAGAATGAAACAAATTTGAAGGTGGAATGTCTGTTGTCAGACAATGGTGGGAAATTTTGCAATAGAGAGTTCGATGACAATTACTCTACCCACGGGAGGAGAGTACAGACTGTACCGAGGACACCGCAGTAAAATGGTGTGGCTGAGAGGATGAATAGAACCATTATGGGGCGAGCTTGAAGTATGAGACTACATGCAGATTTGCCCTTACAACTTTGAGGAGCCGTTGTAGATACGACAGTCTATCTGATTAATAGGAGTCCAGCTAGTATTTTAAATGGAGGAATTCCAGAGGTTGTGTGGTCTGGTAAGACTGTGAATTATTCATTCTTAAAAATATTCGGTTGTATAGCATATGCATATGTGGATCATGAGTTGAGAAAGAAGTTTGATTCTAAATCTCAGAAGTGTGCATTCATTGGGTATGGTGACGACGAATATGGTTATCGTTTGTGGAATTATGAGTATAACATGGTGATTCGTAGAAGAGAGTAGTATTCAATAAGGGCTGTATGTATAAGGACCAAATGGAGAATAAAAGTGAGAAAACAGTTGAGAAAGACCACTTAGAGCTGAATGAGCCACAGGATGGGATGGATCCCATGGATAAAAGAAAAGAAGAAATACCTACATCTGAAGGAGAAGAAATGGCTACAGCTGAGAATACACAAGTTTCAGATGAGACCGAACAGGAGAAAGAGCCAATGACTGAAGTAGATAGTTCCAGTATTTCATCAGAGAATGTTCCCACTTTGAGGAGGAGCACGAGGATAAGGAAGCCAATCCAAAAACTTTGTCTTTCTTTATAACATGTTTTGTATACTGATGCAGATGAACCAGAGAGTTACCAAGAGGCTATGCAGGATAAGTTTTGTCTTAAGTGGAGCAAGCCATGCGTGATGAGATATCTTCTTTAGAGGAAAATGACACATGAAAATTGGTGAAGTAACCAGAAAAATGAAAATATTGCATAACAAGTGGGTATACAGGGTAAAACATGAGGCAGGAGGGATACAAAGGCTCAAAATTAGACTTGTGGTGAAGGGATACGGTCAAAGAAAAGGTATTGATTTCAATGAAATATTTGCTCCTATTGTCAAGATGACTTTTATCAGACAATACTGAGTATTGTGACTGTGAAAGGATTGTGTTTAGAGCAGCTCGATGTGAAGAGTGCTTTCCTTCATGGTGATTTGGAGGAGGAAATATATATGGAATGGCCGGAGGGATATGAAGTTAAAGGAAATGAAAATTGGGTATGTCGACTGAAAAGGAGTTTGAATGGATTGAAACAGGCGCCGAGGCAATGGTACTTGAAGTTTGACAAGTTTATGTTGGATTCGGATTTTGCCAGATGCAATTCAAATCATTGTGTATATCAACAAAAATTTAAGGATGGTAATTTTATTATACTTACTTTATATGTAGATGATATGCATGGCAGGTTCATGCATGAAGAAAATCAATAATCTGAAAAGGAAGTTGACAGAGAGAATTTCTATGAAAGACATGGGTGAGACGAAATAACTTCTTGGGATGCAAATTATTCGAGATAAGAAAAGAAAAAAAATTATGGTTATCTTAGGAAGGGTACATCAAGAAGGTGTTGGAGAGATTCAGTATGGAGAATGCAAAACCGATAACTACAGCTCTTGGTGGTCAGTTTAAACTGTCAAAGGAGTAAGGTACTAAGACAGATGAGGAGATGAGATACATGGAAAATGTGTCTTATTCATCGACTGTTGGGAGTCTCATGTATGCAATGGTGAGTATACGACCAGTATTACACATGCAGTGGAAGTAGTGAGTAGATTCATGAACTCTAGAAAGGAACATTGGCAAGTGGTGAAGTGGATTTTCAGGTATTTGAAAGATACTTCAAAGTATTGTTTGTGTTTTGAGGGTGATAACATTGATGTGTAAGGTTTTGTAGATTCGGATCATGCGGGTGATAGAGACAATGACAAAAGCATCACATGTTATGTCTTTACTATAGAAGGGACAACGGTAAACTAGATTTCAAGACTATAATCAATTGTTGCTTTGTCTTCGACAGAAGCTGAATATGTCGCAGCTGCAGAAGCAAGTAAAGAGTTTATTTGGTTGCAGCGATTGATGAGTGAGTTGGGTATTGATGGAGTGGATTGCAGGTTATTCAGTGACAGTCAGAGTGCAATTCATTTGGCTAAAAACTCGGCTTATCATTCACGGACTAAACATATTCACTTCAGATATTACTTCATTAGATCCTTATTAGAGGATGGCCAATTGAAGTCGGAGAAGATTGAGGGTAGAAAAATCCTGCAGATATGTTGACAAAGCCAGTTGATGGGAAAAAGTTGAGCTATTGCTCAATTTTGGTGCATTTGTGTTGAATGCTGAAATTAGGACTTTAAACGATTGAGATAAAAACTTTGGATAGTAGGATTATCATGTATAGAGATTATAATTTTTCAATAGGTCTCTAAGTGGGAGATTGTTGCTAATGAGCCCTATTGCCGCAGCGGGTTTCGGTCTTCCAAAACCGGTCCAAAACCGGCCCAAACCTATTATGATATATATATATATATATATATATATATATATATATATATATATATATATATATATATATATATATATATATATATATATATATATGAGTAAACGGGAAATTCATCCGCGGTGAAGGGAGTTCCTTCACCGTTGCTTAGGTGGCCCAATAAAATTATTACACATGGTGCCACTGAAAGGGCAGTTAAGCGAGTTCTTTTATTTGTTATCTTGAGTAGCGCCACATGTAATAATTTTATAGGGCCACTTAAGTGGCGGTGAAGGAACTCCCTTCACTGCCGGTGAATTTCCCCTTCTCTCTCTCTCTCTCTGTGTCTCTCTCTCCCTCTATATATATATATATATATATGATAAATACTTACACGTCATATTTTTTGCTCAGGTAGATGGTGGAGGTTCCACTAAGTCGTGGATTCCTCTATATGCGTAGAAAGTTCCAAGAAGTGTTCAAGACGTTCTTCATTCACTTTAAACACAAGATCAGTTTTAGTGTTTTTAATTTCAATTGCATTGCACCATGAGGATATACAGTTTTACTATAAATGGTCTTGACCATCGTGAATGCAATTTCCCGAAGAATAATTAAAGTCATGAATCATATAAGGGCACCATATCATATGGATTAAACACACGATGCAAGATGTGTTGGTCATGCCTTACTTTCATCTTCTCCTTAAAAATGCGCGTGCTTCCGTACGTATCACGTCTTAATTCATCATGTTCAATAAGTTAAAGTTTTAATAGAGGGTCTACTATATTTAAGTCTAAATTAATGGTTTTTAATGCCAATATACTTTATGTTTAAGTTCAATTGGAAGGTGACAAGCTTTACCATTGACTAATCTATATTGTGACATACTTAGGGGTATTTTCAAAGCAGAATGATAAGCCCATACGGCATCAACTAGTCGCAAGGATAAATATTTGAGAATAGGCATTACCGATTTTCTAAAATTTGTTTAATTTCCCTATTGGCAAGTTTTTCTTATTTGTTTGATTGTTTGTGATATGATGTAGAAATCTTATGTGTGATGCAACACTTTCTTATCAGTTCTCAAAGTATCGATTACAAATTGGGAACTCCCATCACTTATGATGACTAAGGGAACCCCAAATTTTGACAATATATTCTCTTTAAGAAACTTAGTTACATATTGCTGATCATAATTTCTACAAGCTATCATTTCTACCTATTTAGAGATATACTCGACGGCTATGATGATACATAAATATCTGTTCAAAGAAGAAAATTGACAGATGAAGTTGATGCCTCAGTATTCAAATGTCTAAAGTGTGAGTATTAGTGTCAGAGGCATGTTATTCCTCCTGGTTAGTGCTCCTAGTTTCTGAAATGCTTCACATCTACTATATTCATGGATGTCTTTAAATATAGTGGGTCAGTTGAATCCACTTTAGAGTATGTTGGCAACCATCTTTTTAGATGAAAAATGCCTCCCACAGGCCTTGCTTTGAATCTCGTCATCAGACACACAACACCTAATATTTTGATCTGAACAATACTGAAATAAGGATCACCAAAAAAGAATCAGCGTATCTCATTTAGAAATTTATCTTATCCTGAGAACTCCATTGTTGCAGTATTTCACCTGCAATAAGAAAATTTACTATATTAGCAAACTAAAGAGTAGATTGAAAAAAAAAATAGCTACTCATCAAGGAAGGACTCCCTCATAAGTGGCTCATCATTTCCAAAAGTTAAGCGAGAAAGATAGTCAGTGACCACATTCTCTACTCTCTTTTTGTCTTGAATTTCGATATCGAATTCTTGGAGCAATAGGATCCATTGGATAAGTCTTGGCTTGGCCGCCTTTTTCACTAATAGATATCTGAGTGCCAAATGATATGTAAAAACAATAACATGTGAGGCCAAAATATATGAATGAACTTTATCAAGAGCAAATACTAGGCTAGAATCTCCTCCTCTATAGTTGTATAGTTCATTTGTGCATCGCTGAGGGTCTTGCTAACATATTACACAATGTAAGGCTTCTTGTCATTTTGTTGCCCAAGTGCTATACTAATCGTATAATCGCTTGCATCACACATGATCATGAATGGTAGTGACCTATCTAAAGGTTTAATTATGGGTCTAGAGGTGAGCATCTCTTTAAGTGTGTCGAATATTGTCTGTTATGTCTGCGTCCATTAGAACTACACATCTTATATAAGAAGGTTAGAAAGAGGACTAGCAATATTAGTAAAGTCTTTAATAAACCTTCTATAAGAGCCGACATGTCTTAAAAATGAGCATATATTATATACTGTCTTGGATATTGGTATTTTAGAAATAGACTCAACTATTGCCTTATCTATTTCCATACCTTTAAATAAAACTATATGAGGAGAACAATACCCTTTTTTTTACCATAAAATGACACTTTTCCTAATTTAGAACTATAAGCATATCTCAAGATATATGAAAAAATCCTCTAAAATTTGATAAATCCTCTAATTTATTAGAGGATCTCATGATATCTTCCTAACTTAGTATATTTGACTAATCTCTCTAATTAGACAGATTATGTGATTGAGGATTTTATGTAATTAACATCAATTTATATATTCTTTTATTTTTTACCTTTTATGTTTACTATCTTCACTTATAAAAGGATGGCCATTGTACAGTTTATAGACACATCAGAATACAAAATTATTCTTCATTCTCTCCCAGCTTTGATGGCAATGAAAATTTCTAAGTAAATGGGGTTTTCCACAACAGAAGCAAAACGCGGAGCTAATCAATAACTCCGCGTTCTGGTTCTTTAGCTCCGCGTTTTGGCGAGATTATCTCTGCGTGAGCAGATAACCAGAATCTCAAATTGATTGAGATTATGATTTGGGCTTATCCAAACACCCAAATTACGTCCGATCAGAACTCTAAATCAAGAGATTTAAATCAAAATTAAAATATTTGATTAGAATCCTTGATGAGAACAAATTCTATTTAGATAGAAACTATCATATAACCTTAAGGCTATAAATACCCTCTTGAGGAAGCCTTAGGGATCTTTTTTTCGGATCATCTTCATCTGGAGTTTTTGAGTAGTTCGAGTTACGTACAGAGCCTTGAACGAATCAAGACCAGAGAAGATCAACTACAGTTGGCCGCCATCTTTAAGAGAAGAGTTCGACGTCAGATCGTCCAAAGGAGCTACTCGATAGATCCCATCGCCACACAGATCCCACAATTCATTGTAAAAGAGAGCGATATACATATAAATCCTCTCATTTGTTCTTTTTTTCTTTTGTTCACTTTCGTTGTAAATCAGGTTATTTCAATGGAAGGAAGGCAAGGAATTTTTGCTGCGAACAAACTGGCGACCACAGTGGGAGACGTCTCTTTCAGTGATGAAGAGATCGTGGCGCAATCGGACATCGATAGGATTGGATCTGACGTAGATATGCTGGTCGTAGAAATCGACCAACAGAAGTATGAGGAGTATCTCTCCTCTGAATCAGGTAACCGAAACGAAACACGACACTATCGTCGCGTGCGCTCCAATACCCAAGGAACAGGTAAAAAGGTATCCACCGATGAACGGGGATCCTTGGAGACCGCAGCCATAGAGTCGTTGTTTCGGCAGGAAATCCTAACAGAGGATGGCCTCTCTACTGCCGAAGAAGGCATGGGAACTGGACTGACCAGAACCCAACTCTAAAATAGGAATCGGAGAGCTAGGTGGAAGGCCCTCAAAGCCCGCATTGAACGCGAGGATATGACCCCTTGCAAACTGGCTCGCATTAATCGCGAGACCAGACAGTACCGCGTTAAACACGAAGCTGTAATTTGCGTCAATCGCAAGGAAAAGCCAGTGTGTGATTCTCCACGCGAGGCTATTACTGAACTAAGCGATAAACGCGAAGTCAGTACTACTTGCGAGAAACGCAAGATTTTTGACACTCGCGATAAACGCGAGGATAAAAATTCCTTAAAGCCAGCGTGTGATTCTCCACGCGAGGCTACTACTGTACCTAGCGATAAACGCGAAGCCAGTACTACTTGCGAGAAACGCAAGATTTTTGATACTCGCAATAAACACGAGGATAAAAATTCCTTAAAGCCAGCGTGTGATTCTCCACGCGAGGCTACTACTGGACCTAGCGATAAACGCAAAGCCAGTACTACTTGCAAGAAACGCAAGATTTTTGACACTCGCGATAAACGCGAGGATAAAAATTCCTTAAAGCCAGCGTGTGATTTTCCACGCGAGGCTACTACTGGACCTAGCGATAAACGCGAAGCCGTACAATTTGCGAGAAACGCAAGGTTTTTGACACTCGCGATAAACGCGAGGATAAAATTTCACAGCCAGCGTGTGATTCTCCATGCGAGGCTAATACTGAACTAAGCGATAAACACGAAGCCAGTAGTACTTGTGAGAAACGCAAGATTCCTCAGCTCCACGTAAATTGCGAAGATGATTGGCAGATTGTCGTCAATCGCAAAAATCGTGTTAAACGCGAAGTTTTAACTTGCGTTAATCGCAATAGTAAGCCAGCGTGTAAGAATTTTCTTCCACGCGGGGCTAAGATTCCAGAAGAGAAACTTCTGCAAGAGGTTAAAGCTAGCGTAAAGCGCAAGGCTAGCGTAGCAAAGCGCGGAGCTATTCCTCAACTCCGCATTCCAAAACGTGAAGCTATTTTTCAGCTCCGCGTAGATCAACCCAAATGTCAAATATGGGCTGATCATCGCATTAATGAGCCAAAACTGGACTCCGCACTATCAAGAAACATCGGTGGGCTCCTAGACCCTCTCAGCAGATGAGTAGGCCCCATAACTCCATGACTAAAGTCACGGACCTCAGGGAGTACTTAACCAAGAAGAGAAGTATAGAACAAATTCAATTCGAATCTTCTTGTCATTGCCAGCAACTTATGACGGCAGTATCTGCTATAGTAGATAATTGTTGCTGCAATAAGAACAGGGTATCGGTGTTCGATCGATTAACCGAGTCGGACAAAAACCCTGCTAAGAAAACGAAAGCTGCTCCCCGAAAAGAATGGAGAATTGTAACCTCCAATATGGTCAGAAAGGAGAAGAAGGTTGTAGAGATGTATAATGATTCGGAATCAAGTGATGAAGAACCTCATCACAACACCCGACTTAAGTCAGGAGCTGTCCCGCCTCGAAACTATAAGAAACTTGCAAAAGGTTCTTATGATGACGATAATGATAATTCGGCTATAGCTTCACCTCATTCCTCTGCATCATCTCGGCTACAAAGGTCAGCATCACATATGGCGGAAAAATCGGATGACATCGATCAAATATTTGAAGCCCAAGAAAAGATGATTTGGGAGCAACAAAAGACAATTGAAGATCTTAAAATGATGCTCTCGAAGGTAGTCGAAAACACTCAGAAGATTGTTGAGGATAACGCTAAAAAGGAAAAAGAAACCTCATACAACAAACTGAATGAGGAAGAAGAAAAAGCCCACTCAACACATGAGGACGAGAACAAATATTCTTTTCATGATCCACATGAAGAGAAAATTGAGAAATTGCAAAGTCAACTCGAAGCGCTAATGCACAAAAAAGAGTTGAAAGAATCGGAGGTCTTGAGACCATATCCGCCTGAATGGGATATGGTACCATACCCTCAGAAATATAAACCGCTCAAACTGGAGCCATATGACGGGAAAGGGTCTCCCAGTCAACATATTTAATATTTCTTGTCCCAAGCAGGACATTTGATGGGCAATGACCTAGTAATGACCAAGTTATTCGCAAGTACCTTGCGATGACTTGCCTTTACTTGGTTTATGCAGCTGCCCCCAGGTACTATTAATACCTGGTTTGATGTTGAGAAACTATTTCTCTCACGTTTCTTTGAGGATGATACCGAAATTACGGTTTATTCCCTCCTTGCAACTAAACAAGGGGAACAAGAAACAGTAAAAGACTTCATAGAAAGGTTCTGGGAGAAGTCCGTGCATTGCAAACACGGAATAGTCCAGAAAACTCTAGTCGAGACATGTCGACATAATCTTAAGACTAATGTGCTCCTAAAAATGGGGGTCGTAGAGTCTAGGACATGGAGGGATTTGCTCAAACAGGGAGAGCAAGCCGAAGATTTGATTCGTCGAATTGAAGAGTCTCGTGGATCAAGAAGTACTGGAAGTAGTAGGCTATACACCCAAAATACAATAAAAACAAGGAAAAAGCAGTGATGGCATCAGAAGTAGCTCCACAAAAGACAAATCCTCCAAGCCCAAAGCCCCAAAATCAAAAGGGCACAAGGCAAAATAGGCCTCAACAGGAGAGGACCTACACTTTTAAGGCAGAACAGACGCCTACCCTCTTTCACCTCCTCCTTAGGAAGGGAATGTTGAAACTTCGGAAAAATAGGAAGACGAAGGACGCTGGTAAAACCAACGACCCCAATTATTGCCTCTACCATCGGAATGTTGGACACCCTACTAAGGATTGTTACCCTCTAAAGAATAGAATCCAAGCACTAATAGAAGCTGGAGTTCTGACGATTAAAGAGGAACAAAAGAAAGTCACTGCCAATATGACACCATAGTGGTTGGAACCCATGAGTTCCCTGCAGGGGTAACCCCGATACCAAAAGGGAAGTTAGTTATGAAAAACCATGACCCGCATAAAAGGCACAAGAAGGACTTGTCCCCATAACAACTCAAAAAGGGGAAGTCATGTGGGTCCACCCTGATTTACTAAAGGATGAACAGTGGACGGCCGCAAGGGGTCAAAGGAAAAAGCGGACTGTTAATACCATTTTCGCAGGGATAAAGGAAGAATATATAGCTTCGGGAGCCTTCACATATTCTGAAGAAGAGCCCGAAACAATGACCACTCATCAAGATGGAGTGGGCCCTTCTAATACTCGGTCTGGCAAACCATACCTCAAGGATTACACCAGGGTAGACCCGAAGAACATATACGGGAAACTCGCGAAGCCCACAAAACAAAAAGGGCTTCGTTTCCAGAAGAATCCTGTTAGGAATGAAGAAGCCAAGGAGACTACCTTCAAATTTGATATAATAGCACTGTTAGCGAATATCCCAGCACGAGTGACGCTTTACGAGTTATTAAGATTATCAAAATCAACTCGTGAAGCATTGAGAGAGGCCCTGGCAGACTCTGAGTCATTCTTAGCTTAGATTGTCGAGCTGGTCAATGAGAAACAGGACTCTTGCCCCAGATGTCATCAAGTAAGGAGGCAGGTCCCACAAATTACCTTTTCTCCAGAGGATATGCAGGTAAGGAATATAAAGCATAATAGGCCTTTATATTTCACCGGATATGTCGGATCCACAAAGGTGGAACTCATTCAAATCGATCCGGGGTCTGCACTAAGCGTTATTCCCAGAAGGCTAATGCAACTATTGGGAATATCTCCTCATATCTTGACGCCTACAAAATACTACTATCTACGGATTCAATGCTAACAACAGCTATCCTCTTGGAAAAATCCGACTTCGGTGCCAAATTGGAGATTTAAGGACGGAGGTTACATGCTACGTTATAGACGCAGATACGTCTTATAACATCTTGTTGGGGCGACCTTGGATCCATGCATATATGATAGTCCCGTCGACTCTCCACCAGTGTATGAAGTACTGAGATGAACAGGGAGAAGTCCAGACACTAGTTGTAGATAGGCAACCATTCAAGGGACTAGAGAATTACTTCACGGACGCCAGGCTCTACAAACCGGTCCATGAGGTCCCGTACGACAATCGCAGCAGGCTTCAAAAGCCCGATGACAGTGGCAATGAAGCCAACACGGAGTGCGAGTCTCCCGAAGATAACGATGGGGGTGATTATGAAATCAACCCTCACATAGATTTTAATTTGAATTTGATAATAATGTAGCTGATGTAATAGAGAGTGAGTGGATTATCAATGAAGATATAAAGTTAGTCTACGAGCCTGCTATAACTACTGAGTCTGAACCCTCTTGTACTTCCACTGAAGTGGATGGCCTGTCCGAACTTGAAGTTCTGGCGGCATATCATTTGCCACTTAGGTCATCCCTCCTCTCTCGGTATAAAATAATTAAGGCAAAAGGTCACTTCTTTGAAGTGCCTCCTCGACAGGGGTCCTAAAAACCGATCATGTTCGGCAAAGTAATTACGTCACCTCGACAAAAACAAAGCAGTGAAAGTGATGAACAAACATCACCTCAATTTCACTTATATGAACAGAAATCCAGGCATATGATGGAGAAAATGGGTTATAATTTTACCCGAAAACCGGGGTTAAACTTTGGAAAAGGGGGACGGAATCTCATACCCTCATTTAGACCGAGAGGAAAGAGCCCAGACTATTATCAAAAGTCTCGCGGGGGTTGGGCTATGTATCTACTCCTCCCTCACCACCATGCCAATATGAGGAAAGATCTTCGTCCGATGAGGATTTAAACCCGATTGATCAGGACTCGGATCTAAGTACTGGTGCTTGGTTTCAATCCTTGACAACCAATATGTTTCAGCCGCACCAGAAAGCGATGAGGAACCAATTGATGTTCAAGATGATTCCTGGGCTAAGCATATGGACACTCTCTGGGATGTCCGCTTCGAATAGCGTGACCCGCCTACAGAAGATAACCTAGTACAGGTCAACATGGGAACGGACGAAAATCCGAAGCCCATCTTCATAAGCGACACACTAACTCCTTTAGAAAAAGAAGAACTTATATCTCTTATCAAGGAGTATATTGGCGTATTCGCATGGAGCTATGAAGACATGCCCGGGCTTGACCCTCAAATTGCCACGCACCGGTTAAATATTAAAGAAGACGCCAAACCAGTTAAACAACAACAAAGGCGTTTTCGACCGGAATTGATGGAGGCAACAGTTGCCGAGGTCAACAAGCTTATAAAATCCGGATTTATCCGAGAAGAGCAACACCCTGATTGGGTGGCTAACATAGTGCCAGTTCGTAAGAAGAACGGCAAAATCTGGATATGCATTGATTTTCGAGATCTGAATGCTGCATGTTCTAAGGATGAATTTCCACTCCCAATCACCGATGTGATGATTGATAATACTTGCGGTTATGAAAGGATGTCCTTTATGGATGGCTTCTCAGGCTATAACCAGATTAAAATGAACCCAGATGATGAAAGCACACGGCTTTCAGAACGCCGCTGGGGTTATATTGTTATACGGTTATGCCTTTTGGATTGAAGAACGCCGGTGCCACCTACCAACGTGCGATGAGCGTCATATTCAAAGAACACCTGCGCAAAATCGTGGAGTGCTATGTGGATGACTTAGCGGTCAAAAGCAGGAACAAAGAAGATCATCTGCAGGACTTAAGGACAGTCTTCAATCTTATGCGAAAACACCATTTGAAAATGAATCCCACTAAGTCTTTTATGGGGGTGTCCAGCGGGAAATTCCTTGGGTTCATAATAACCTCAAAAGGAATTTTTCTTGACCCCGAAAAGGTGAAAGCGATTAGTGAAATGCCACCGCCCCGCAATCTTAAGGAAATAAGGAGGTTATAAGGAAAACTAGCCTATATCCGGCGCTTTATCTCCAATCTATCAGGGCGATGCCAGCCGTTCTCTATACTTATGAAAAAGGGGGTTTCTTTCGTATGGGATGAGGCATGTCAACAGGTGTTTGACGATCTCAAAGAATACCTTACCAAACCTCCTGTTCTTATGACACCGGTCCCTGGGCAGCCGTTCCTTATATATGTAAGGGCCATGGATAATGCGTTAGGAGCATTACTTGCTCAGTATGATGAGCATGGCCATGAACACGCCCTCTATTACTTAAGCAGAAAAATGATTGGGGCCGAACAGTGGTATACCCTGATTGAAAAAGAATGTTTAGCCCTAGTGTTCGCCGTTCAGAAAATGCGACACTATCTTTCAGGGCAAACAATTCATGTCATATCACGGGTCAACCCCTTGAAAATCGTGATGACAAAACCGGGATCCTTAAACGGCCGATTAGCAAAATGGGTATTGCTACTATTGCCATATGATATACACTTCGTCCCTCAAAAAGCCATGAAGGCACAGGCGATCGCTGATTTCCTAGCAGATCATCCAATCTGGTCCAAATCCAAACAGACGTCAGAGGTCAACACAGTTAGCAAAGAACAACCATGGCAAATGTTCTTTGATGGTGCTGCCAGACGATCTGCTGCTGGAGTGGGAGTTGTGCTAATATCCCCACATAAACATATATTGCTTAATGGTTACTCATTAACAGAACCGTGCACGAATAATGTGGTGGAATACAACGCGCTCATTATCAGCTTAAAAATGGCTTTGCAACTGGGGGTGAACTATTTAGAGGCATATGGAGACTCTAAGCTCATCGTCAACCAGATGATGGGTGAGTATGAAGTCAGACATGAAGCCCTCATCCCCTATCATCAGCTAGCAATTGAGCTAGCAGGATATTTTAAATAATTTTATATCTATCATATATCTCGGAATGAGAACGTCTATGCAGATGCTCTTGTTGTGTTAGCTGCAACATTGGCAATCCCGCCGGGTGAGGCTAAAAGCATCACTATTGGTAGTAGAGAACTCCTCCACCCAGATACGATATTCCAAACCAAAGAGGCGTGCTAGACAGGCTCAATTCTGGAACCCCGTGATTGGCGATTTCCATTTATAGATTACGTCCTATATGGGATTACTGCCAGAGGATCCAAAGGAAGCCGCCTCGATAAAGAGGAAGACCCCGAGATTTTACTTTGATCGTACACTTCAAACTTTATATAGAAAGTCAAGTGATGGTCTGCTACTATTCGTCGCAAAAGTTCCTTCGCTTCCTTCCATTGAATACATCTTAGATTACAATAGAAGTGAACAAGATATAAAAAGAACAAACGAGAGGATTTTATATTTCAATCTCTCTCTTTTACAAAATAATCGTGGGATCTGCGGCGATGGGATCTATAATAGTTCCTTTGGACGATCGGTACGTTGAAATCTTCTCTTTTAAAGATATCGGCCGACTGTAGACGGTCTTCTCTGGTTTTGATTTGTTCAAGGCTCTCTCGCGTAACTCGAACTTCTCAAGAACTCCAGAAAGAAGATGGCGATTTTCTCTGATCTTCACGAACACAAGGCTCTGTGCGTAACTTGAATTCTCCAAGATTTCCGAAAAATATCTCAATCGCTGAAAAGAAGATGATCAGCAAAGGCTTCAAGGCTCTCTCGCGTACTTGAATTGCCAAAGGATCGATAGGAGACTTCAGATGCCAAAAAAAAGACCCCTAGGGTTTCACCAGGAAGGTATTTATAGCCCCATGTTAATGCAAGAGTTTCTATCTAAATAGAACTCGTCATTTATCAGGGATTCCAATCAAATATCTTAGTTTTGATGGAATTCTGATTAGGCTTGATTTGAGTATTTGGATAGGCCTAGAATCATAATCTCAATCAATTTGAGATTCTGGTTATCTGCTTACGCGGAGCTTTTAATCGCATCAAAACGCGGCGCTAACTAGCCAAAATGCGGAGCTAACGCGGAGCTATTGATCATCTCCGCATTTTACTCAAATGCGAGGCTAATACAAGCCAGACTGCGGAATCAACGCGGAGCTATTAAACATCTCCGCGTTTTATTCAAACGCAGGGTTAATATTACCAAACGCGGGGCTACTGAACTGGCTCTGCGTTCTGTTGTGGAAAATCCTTTTAACTTAGAAATTTTCACTGCCAACAGAACCCCCTCCAAAGTTTTTAAAATGGCTTAGATTTCAGCAGATTTTGAAATACTTTGGATCTTTAAACTGAAACGCGGAGTTAGAATACCAAGTCTATCTCGCGTTATGCTCACTTACGCGGAGCTAATCAGCTTCACTTCATCTTAAGTGAAATGAGTAATTATGTCATTAATTACCCTGAATTTCTACGCCGAATACCAAGCGACGGAAATTCTGTTTAAATAGAGCTCCCGGCTCATCTCCTTCTTCATCTCATCCGAAGAATCTTAGGGCTTCAGAGCAGGCGACTCAGGCCTCTTATTTTGAAAGAATGATCTCCAGCCGAACTTCTTTTTCCTTTCCATAGATGTTCATTACTAGGATGCCATCTAGGAAGAGTGCGACATCGCGCAAGTTGGCCGGCGTTAATGGCAGCAGCCGTGAAGGTAGACGCGACGGCGAACCAGTCTATGCAGCGTCTTCCGAAGGTAAAAACCTTAACTCTAAGAACCATTCTTGAGATGTTTCGGCTTGGTTTAATCCAGCCAACTGTTTATTTTACCGGCGAGATCGCCGTTCTTCGCGAAGTTATCGCGTCATCCCCTGCGCTTGAAACGCGGGGCTTATCTGACTAGTGATCTCGATGAATCTGCGAGGCTATCTTTGATTAGCAGTCGCGATGAATCTGCGAGGCTATCTTTGATTAGCAGTCGCGATGAATCTGCGAGGCTATCTTTGATTAGCAGTCGCTATGAATTGCCAGGCTATCTTTGATTAGCAGTCGCGATAAATTGCGAGGCTATCTTTGATTAGCAGTCGCTATGAATTTGAAAGAGAAGGAAAGAGCGGAAAGAAATCTTGTCCCCCTTTACGCGAAGTTATCGCATCATCCTCTGCGTTTAAAGCGCGAGGCTATTTCTTCAACTGTGAGCGGAGTTAGCTTAGCTCTGCTTTTTCACTCTTTTGGAAACTCTGTTCCTTTTGCAGTAAGTCCAATCCTTTCTGAAGGGGAATGTATGCGGGTCCATCGATCTTCATCAGTAAAAGTAACTCTCAGGAAATCAGAAGCATATGCTTTACAGCATAGTTGTAGGTTTCAAGCTCTGGCTCCTAGAGATAAACTCCTAAAGGGGCTGTAAATTGGGAGCTGTAGCACCTGCAGTTCAGAATTGCAGCACTTGCAGTTCAGAATTGCAGTACTTGCAGTTCAGCTTGTGCTTCGATGCAGCACTTCCCTTTCCTCTCGTGCTTCATTTCGGATGACAGATCCTAATTGACATTTGCAGAGGAGATCTTTTGCATGTGAACCAGGGAACTGAGCTTCAACACCCCGTAGAGAAATCTGGAGTTCTTTTGCATGTGAACCAGAGAACTGAGCTTCAACACCCCGTAGAGAAATCTTACTGTTTGGTTATTGATGAGTTGATCATGTAAAAGTTTTTGGGAGAGCTATAACTCCCTCTTTGTAATCTCTTGCTTCATGAGTAAAGATAAATTATTTTCCTCTCTATCTGCTGGCTTCAATAATTTTGCTTGCTCAACAAACAGATGGTTAATAATTTTGGTAAAATAATCTAAGGCTCTTCTGCGTAACTTAGATCATTAATACCTGAAGTGATCGGACAGGGATCATCTTCAACTTAGGCAAAAATCCAAGTTTTTTATGAGAACGCGAGGTTAAAATACCAAGTTATCCTTGCGTTTCGCGGAGTTAAATAACTTCGCGCTCTGAGTGGTTGCACGGAATTGCGCGAAGCTAAGTGATTTCGCATTTTCAATATCACCACGTGGGATTATCTGCTCCGCGTTTGAGAGAGTAACTGATCAGTCATTTTCTCCGAAATTCGCACCGAACTCCAAGAGGCGGTTTCCCTCTTTTAAATAAAATCTCTATTCCTTTTCTTCTCACTTTACTTGAGAATTTTCCAGAAACCCTAGAGATTCAGGCAATCAGAGCTCAGGCGATCCGAGCGTTCTCCGACCGGTTTTCTCCCAATCTCCCTTCGATTCCACTCGATTTCCGCAAGTAATGGCGCCTAAGACTCGTGCTACTTCCCGCGCGGCTCCATCATCGGCAACTGGCGCAAGCAGTGGTGGCGGCGGCCATGGCAGCGATGCGCCAGCCCACATTTCGCCTATCGGAGGTAAGAATCTCTCCATTGAGACTTTTTAGAACATCTCTAGAGTGATTTGGCTTGATCTTAACTGACCAATCAACTCTTTTACCGGCGAGATCGCCGTACTCCTGCTGTAAGGCTTGGAGAAGAAGAAAAGTCTCTGACTTTACGCGAAGTTATCGAGTCATCCTCGCGTTTTGAAGCGCGGGGCTATTTTGAGTAGCAGTCGCGTGGAAACACGAGGCTATTTCGGGTAGCAGTCGCGTGGAAACGCGAGGCTATTTCGAGTAGCAGTCGCGTGGAAACGCGAGGCTATTTTAAGTAGCAGTCGCGCTGAAACGCGATGCTATTTTGAGTAGCAGTTGCGTTAAAACACGAGGCTATTTTGAGTAGCAGTCGCGTGGAAACGCGAGGCTATTTCGAGTAGCAGTCGCGTGGAAACGCGAGGCTATTTTAAGTAGCAGTCGCGTGGAAACGCGAGGCTATTTCGAGTAGCAGTCGCGTGGAAACGCGAGGCTATTTTAAGTAGCAGTCGCGTTAAAACGCGAGGCTATTTTGAGTAGCAGTCGCGTTAAAACGCGAGGCTATTTTGACTTCTGCGCGGTCTAATTTTTAGCTTCGCGCGGCGCTATTCTTAGCTTCGCGCGTTCTAATTTTTAGCTTCGCGCATCCATACTTAGAGAATTTTTCTGTCTTATAGAAACTTCTTTCACTCTGCTTTCTTTTTGCAGTAGGGTGTTCGATGGAAGCTCTTCCTCACAAGAATTACTTCGGGTTTGCTGGGGGTTCTGATCCCTCAGGACAATTTCGCTTCACCACTATCTTGGCTTCATATAAGCCAGACCCGAAGGAGCGGAAGGAGAAGTTGATCAAGTATCACCCCACTACTGTGCGAGAAATCATAACTGATGCAGCCTTCGAAACTTTGAATAGAGAAGCGATGGAGAAACCCGCCTTCCTCTTTGGAGACCAGATGGAACAATCAAATGAGATCCTTTCTGGAGAGGAGTATGCTTGGTTATATAACTCAGGCGAAATGCTGATGTTTCTGCCTAAAATGGCTCGTAGCTATCCTCTGGTCTATCTTCAGAGGCTGGCGATGCCTCGGGAATTAAAGTGGGGACTGACTTAAGAGCAAGATGGCGTCCCAACAGGCAAATTTGGTGCAAAAGGGGTTTATCAAGATGGTTCCCCCAGATGCATTCTGGCTTGCTTCCAGGCCGATTTGGTAAGGAGCTTCCAGTGGGAGAAGTCCCATCTCGTGCCCGAACTTTCTTAAGTGAGTTCCTAGCGAAGGATGGTCAGTACCCGGCCAGCGACTTCAGAATGCCTGGCTGGGTTCATTCTTCTAACAATATGTGGTGGGCCCGTCTCGTTTAGTACATGCTGGATTCCCACGAGCCCATTTTAAAGGATATTGGCTTGTATAAAGCTATCAGGAATGTCCAATTTGGGTTTTCCCAGAGTGCTTATCATTTTTACTGCCTCTTGGAGATGTATAACCCTGAGACTTGTACTTTCTTTACACCAGTAGGTGAGCTAGGATTCGCTCTTCACAAGATGTTCGAAGTTTCCTAGCTTTCCATGGGTGAAATCCCCTATGAAGAGTATATCCCCACCACCGATGAGCTGAATATGCTACTGGTAAGGGATGAGCGCATCTATGCCACATACTGGGAGATGATGTGCCATTATCATATTTGCGCTGACTTGACGGGTGCGCGTAACCACGGTATCGGTCATAAGAAATGGGCAGAGTATCTCTTTGCCAATTTAAATTCTAAGGATAGCTCGGCCAGTATCCATGGTCATTCTCCTGTTCCCATCCCAGAGATCGACCAACGTGTAGCCAGGGGCCATTACCGTCTGTATTATACTACAGATTCCAATGAGAACGGATATGATCCCGGCACTTCATTCAAGAGCTACCATTATCAAGCCCAGTTCCCGATCTCCAACAGAGGTCTCATTGTCGGGTTTCTGATGCTGTGGCTGAAGAGATGTGTCGTGCCGTCGTTGCCCAAAGAAGCAATTGCAGTGACCGTGGTATATCCAGCGGTTCTTCTCGCATATGGCCGACCCCTTGGACTTCTTCCCACCATGGTATGCAATTTGCAATATGGACTGAGGGTGTTCTGTCGTGATTTCCTCCCCACTATTAAGGTCAAGGGGAAAGGAAAGGGCAAATCGAAAGAGACTGCCCAACTGAAAACTCCAAACTCTAGGGTGGAGATGCCCTACACCTATTTGATGGCATGGCTCGTCTTGCACTGTCCTTCTTTAATGAGTGCACCAGAGCGTCGTTCGGGCGAAAAGTGATTCTTTGTAGAGCTGTATGAATGCCTTTCGTGGAAGCAGAATTATATGTCTCAAATTCGGAAGACTTTTCATAGTTTTCAGAACTATGAGATCTTCAGGTGTTTCCCTGACTTTCCCGGCGGAGGATATGGGATGAGGCTGAAGGACGCCGTGGGAGCAGATAAGTTCACTACTTTATCTACAGGAGCGTTCTGGTGGCTTCTCAACATCCGTCCCGGACACTTGGTGTATCGTCAAGATCTCGGGTGTCGGATCGAGCCATACACTCCGAGTCGCTTTGCTCGTCAGTTTGGATACTCCCAACTTTATGTGGGCAATCCAAATAAAGATCTCGCTCACGAAGGGAATTTATACGAAGGCGCTCGTGGCTGGTTCCATTTTGCAGCGGGCGGAACCGAGGCTGAATTCTCCTTGCCCCAGAAGGCGCCAGAATTGGCCATGATCCTCAGCTTATGCAACTAGTTCAATATTGCGAATGCTGACGTGCCCGGCTTCTCTCTCAATCGCAGTTGTTGCAAAGAGATTGAAGCCCTCTACATTAGCCGCCAGGGTGCTTCTAGAGTGAGAATAAAAGGAATGGAAGAATTCCTTGGCGCCGCGGCTGTGCCTTCAGATGCCAGTGAGTCTGACGACGATGCCGGGGATGACGATGACAATACTGGCGCTGGTGGAGCTCCCCAGCCTGTTGTCAGTCGTCCCTTGAGTCCAGCTCTCAAACGCCGCGGCACTTTAAAGAGAAGACCGGGTAAGAAGTAAAAATTGGCTCAGGAAACTTTGATAGCTCCCCTAGAAGTGGCTGTCAAACTTGCTTCAGACTTGTTGGCTTCGGCTCTACCCCCAGCATCGGCAAGGGAGGATGAACCTGCTAAACCTCCAAGTGCTGTTGAGGTTTCGGCCCTTTTGACCATAGGGCCTGTGGCAGAACCTGTGGCACAACTAACGGGTAGCGAGACGGGTACGTTGTTGGAAACGACAATGGCTCCCCCTTCAAGTCTGACAACTGGACTTGTATCACCTGGTATGGCCCTTAGAATTTTATCTTTTGCCCGTTATTACTTTAACTTAACACTGCTTTTTCTGGTCTTCTGAAATGCAGGTGATCAACTTCTTTCGCCAATGCATTCGACTACCCAAGTAGAATCTGACGATATGATGGACCATTCCGGGTCTGTTGGTGGTGTGAGTAGCTCTGCTGGCGAGTTTGCGGCTGATTATTCCACACTGGCTCCTGCCTCTGTTCCTTCTTCGATTCCCTCAATTGACGAACTGGGAAGTGACGAGAGAACTGAGGTCATTATCGCAGCTGCTGCTAAGGAGGCTACACCTTCTCCTAGCATGCCATCTTCAACGCCAGTCTGTTCTACTGAGACATTTCCCACGGTCATTGGCGTACCTTCTGTTTCTCAGTCAGCGATTTAAACGCCTTCTACTAGAATGGCTGTTGAGACACCTGTACCTCCTCCAGCTTCTAATCTTCCAGTCGGGGATGAGGAAAACTTAAAGTTCTCATTTGAAGCTTTTTCTGCCATCGGAGGAACTTCTGGTAGAGATACCCCCTCATCATCTCCTGTTAGTGGCGCTCCCCGGGTGACTTGTATTAGCAGCCCTCCTCCTCAGGTTCCTGATTCCACCAGATTTGCATTGGCTTTACTGGCCCCGCATGTCATGAACCTGGTACAAGGACGGGCTTCTTCTTCGACACCGGTAGCTACTGCTCCTCTGCCCGTGACATCTTCCTTAGCATTATTTGCTTCGTCTGTTGGCACTGTAAATCCTCTTGAAGAACTTTTCAACTTCAGTGTCGCCGATTTTATGCGTTTGCTAAGGAGATGTATTGAGATGGTCCTTGCTGGCCACGATTTCTTCAACTTCGCACGTCCACAGTTATCCCGCTATCTAGAAAACATCGAAGAAATTGGGGGACGAGATCGAGCAGCTCCTTACCGGGCCCGTTTTGGAATTTTGGAAGAGCAAATGAACATACTCAACACAGTTCACCAAGCGAATGTTGAGTCGATTACCGGGATCGAATGGGCTCGTCTTCGGGCGGAGTTGGTTGCTCGTCGAGAAGAATTGAGGCACTAAGAAGAAGAGTGGTCTCAAGCGTTAGCAGGGTTCCAGGCTAGTCGGGAGTCCATTCTTAGAGGTTTGGATTTGGTGAACTCTGAAATTGAGGGGACCCAGGCTACCATTCTCAGATCCCAGGAGGCTATTGCTAATGCTCGGGTGATCTTCGTAGAGAGCGAGCTTCAATTAGGGGAAGCTGTTAAGAAGCGGGAAGCACTGATCCTTCAACGGGAGCAAGTTGATCAGGAGGAGACAATAAGAAGCCGTACTATGGAAGAGTCTCGCCAGCATCTCATCCAACAAGTTGGAATGAATGATGATGATCTGCTCCGGCAGGCTCAACACTCTATAGAGGCAACTCGTCGTCGAGTGGTTGACGAAGCGATGAGTAGGTTAAAGCACCTCGGAGATCCATAGTTTTCTTTTATTCTTCATTACTTTTTTGTAATGAGAACCTGTACTAAAAGAAAGAACTTTATTGATTCTCGGACTTCTTTTGTAACTCCATTCTTTTTTAAATAAGGATAACTACTTTTTGATTCTTTTATTAGTTGGCTAGGAAATCTTCTTGCACAACAAATAACTTGCCATCAAAAAGTAGTTTTCTCTGCAAAGCGTTCCAGGTCGTACTGTCAGAGGTAAGAATTTAACATGACAGGTTTTATGGGATTTTTAGCAAATTCCCAGCTATCAACGGATTTGATTGGCCTTTACCAACTACCGTTTGAGTTGGGCTAGCCATGTTATTCCCCTCAACATGGTGAGTTGTCGAGGAATTAATCTCCTCTCCCCTTTTTGCCTTTAATCAGCATTGGGTAGTTGATCTCATATTCTTACCCCTAGTATGATAGGATTGGCGAGAAACTGGTTCTCTTCCCATTGCCTAGTCGGCGTTGGGCGATTCATACTTTTACCCCAGTATGATGGGTTGGCGAGAAACTGGTTCTCTTCCAATTGCCTAGTCGGCGTTGGGCAATTCATACTTTTACCCCAGTATGATGGGTTGGCGAGAAACTGGTTCTCTTCCCATTGCCTAGTCGGTGTTGGGCAATTCATACTTTTACCCCAGTGTGATTGGTTGGCGAGAAATTTAATCTCTTCCCATTGCCTAGTCGGCGTTGGGCAATTCATACTTTTACCCCAGTATGATGGGTTGGCGAGAAATTTAATCTCTTCCCATTGCCTAGTCGGCGTCGGGCAATTCATACTTTTACCCCAGTATGATGGGTTAGCGAGAAACTAGTTCTCTTCCCATTGCCTAGTTGGCGCTGGATGATTTATACTTTTTAGGTCAGAGGGGCTTAATTGCACATGCCTAAAAGAAAGATTGGAGGCTGTTCAAACTTAAGAACTAAGCACACCATATTTGGGTCAGAGGTGCTAAACTGCGCATGCCCAAGAAAAGACTGATGTGGTTCAAACTTGAGAACCAAACTGGAGGCGGTTCAAGGCTCTCTCGCGTAACTTGAACTGGGCACACCAAACACACCAGGTTTAGGTCAGAGGCGCCAAACTGCGCATGCCTAAGAGAAGACTGGAGGTTGTTCAAACTTGAGAACTAAACACACCAGGTTTTAGGTCAGAGGCGCTAAACTGTGCATGCCTAATAAAAGACTGGAGGCGGTTCAAATTTGAGAACCAAACTGGAGGCGGTTCAAGGCTCTCTCACGTAACTTAAACTGGGCACTCCAAACACACCAGGTTTAGGTCAGAGGCGCCAAACTGCGCATGCCTAAGAAAAGAGTGGAGGTGGCTCAAACTTGAGAACCAAACACACCAGGATTTAGGTCAGAGGCGCCAAACTGCGCATGCCTAAGAAAAGACTGGAGGTGGTTCAAACTTGAGAGCCAAACACACCAGGGTTTAGGTCAGAGGCGCCAAACTGCGCATGTCTAAGAAAAAGAAGACGCGTATCTCCAAGGGTACTAAGAATAGTATTTCTTCAGAAATTTGCCATTGATTGGCATCATCATCCTGTCGCCGTCTTGATTCATTAAGCGATAGGCTCCACTGGAGTATACTGTCTCCACAACAAACGGTCCTTCCCACTTGGGTTCAAATTTACCCTTAGCCTTGTGGGTTAGCACCATTGGCCTTTTAACAGCCAAAACCAAGTCTCCTTATTTAAAGGTCCTTGGCTTAACGCTCTTATTGAACGTTCGAGATATTCGGGCTTGATACAACTCAATTTGTTGTTGAGCCCTGAGACGTTTTTCATCTAACGCCTCTAGTTCTTGTGATCTTTGCTGATGGCGCTCTTCTGTCGTCATTCTTGTGGCTAAAGCCACTCTTAATGATGGTATCTGGATTTCAAGAGGCAAAACAGCCTCACTTCCATAAACCAAAGAGAACGGGGTAGCTTTGGTCGGGGTGCGAACGGTGGTGCGATATGCCCACAAACATTCTCCCAACTTTTCATCCCAATCTCGTTTATTGGAAGAGACGAACTTCCGAAGGAGTTTGATGGTCGTCTTGTTAAAAGCTTCAGCTAACCCATTAGCCACAGGGTTATATGATGTAGAAGCGATATCTTTGATTCTGAACTTATTGCAAAATCTGGAGAATCCCTGACTAATGAACTGCGAACCATTATCATGAATAATCCGTCCGGGGACGCCGAAGCGGTAAATGACATGATGCTTGACGAACTTGATCACATCTGTCGTTTTCACCTCTTTCATGGGCACGGCTTCGGCCCATTTTGAAAAATAATCGGTTATTCCAAGAATAAACCGATATCCTCTGGATGACGGGGGAGTTATTGGCCCCACAATGTCCATCCCCCATGCTTCAAATGGCCAACTTGCAATGGTATTGTGCAAGTATTCTTGGGGTTGATGAATAAAATTAGCATGAACTTGGCATGCATGACATCGTTTAGCGTATGCCATTGCTTCCGTGATCATGTTTGGCCAGTAGTATCCTAGCCTTCTTATACGGTCTCCAAGTTTAGGACCGGGCTGGTGAGTTCCACATACTCCATTGTGTGTTTCTCTCAGCACTTCTTCTGCTTCCGCTTTTGATATGCAGCGTAGCAGTAGACCATCTCTTGACTTTCTATATAAAGTCTGAAGCTTATGGTCATAATAAAATCTTTGTGCCTTCCTCTTTATCGAGGTGGCTTCCTTAGGATCTTCTGGTAATATCCCATGTAAAGTATAATCTACAAATGGAAATCGCCAATCATGGGGTTCCAAAGTTAGGCCTGCTTGGCATACTTCTTTATTTTGAAGAACAGTATCTGGATGAAAGAGCTCTCTGCTTTCAATGGTGATGCTTTCAACTTCACCTGGCGGGATTGCCAGTGTTGCGGCTAACGCGGCAAGAGCATCTGCATAAACGTTCTCATTTCGAGATACGTGATATATGTAGAATTGTTCA
This sequence comes from Dracaena cambodiana, assembly GCA_036321105.1. Classification (NCBI taxonomy): domain Eukaryota; kingdom Viridiplantae; phylum Streptophyta; class Magnoliopsida; order Asparagales; family Asparagaceae; genus Dracaena; species Dracaena cambodiana. Next base: position 31,708,588 of record JAYEPQ010000007.1, read on the forward strand.
AAATATCCTGCTAGCTCAATAGCCAGCTGATGATAGGGGATGAGGGCTTAATGTCTGACTTCATATTCACCTGTCATCTGATTGACAATGAGTTTAGAGTCTCCATATGCCTCTAGATGGTTCACCCCCAGTTGCAGAGCTATTTTTAAGCCGATAATGAGCGCATTGTACTCCGCTGCATTATTCGTGCACGGTTCTGTTAATGAGTAACCGTTGGGCAATATATGTTTATGTGGGGATATTAGCACAAGCCCCACTCCAGCAGCAGATCGTCTCGCAGCACCATCAAAGAACATTTGCCATGGTTGCTCGTTGCTAACTGTGTTGACCCCTGATGTTTGCTTTAATTTGGACCAAATTGGATGATCTGCAAGGAAATCGGCGATTGCCTGTCCCTTCATGGCCTTTTGAGGGACAAAATGTATGTCATAGGGCGACAGTAGCAGCCCATTTTGCCAATCGGCCATTTAGAGCCCTTGGTTTTGTCATCAGAATCTTCAGAGGATTAACCCGTGATATGACATGAATCGTTTGCCCAGAAAGGTAGTGTCGCATTTTCTGAATAGCGAACACTAGGGCTAAACATTCTTTTTCAATCGGGGTATACCGCTGTTCGGCCCCAATCATTGTTCTGCTTAAATAGTAGAGGGCATGTTCATGGCCGTGCTCATTATATTGAGCAAGTAATGCTCCTAAGGCATTATCCATGGCCCTCACATATATAAGGAAGGGCTATCCAGGGACCGGCGCCATAAGAACGGGAGGTTTGGTGAGGTATTCTTTAAGGTCATCAAATGCCTGTTGACATGCCTCATCCCATACAAAAGAAACCCCCTTCTTCATAAGTTTTGAGAATGGCTGGCATCGTCCAGATAGGTTGGAAATGAAGCGTCGAATATAGGCGAGCTTTCCCTGTAATCCCCTTAATTCCTTAAGATTGCGAGGAGGCGGCATTTCGCTAATTGCTTTTACCTTTTCAGGGTCGAGAAAAATTCCTTTTGACGTGATTATGAACCTAAGAAATTTCCCACTGGATACCCCCATGAACGACTTGGTAGGATTCATCTTTAGATGATGTTTCCTCATAAGATCAAAGACCACTCTTAAATCATGAAGATGATCTTCTTTATTTTTGCTTTTGACTGCTAAATCATCCACATAGCATTCCACTGTTCTGCGCAGGTGTTCCTTGAATATGACACTCATTGCGCGTTGGTATGTGGCACCTGCGTTCTTTAATCCGAATGGCATCACCGTGTAACAGTATACCCCCAGCGACGTTCTGAAAGTTGTATGCTTTTCATCATCCGGGTTCATTTTAATTTGGTTATAACCTAAGAAGCCATCCATAAAGGACATCCTCTCATAACCGCAAGTATTATCAATCATCACATCGGTGATGGGGAGTGGAAACTCATCCTTGGGACATGCTGTGTTCAGATCTCGAAAATCGATGCATATTCGGATTTTGCCATTCTTTTTGCGAACCGGCACTATGTTAGCCACCCAATCAGGATGTTGTTCTTCACGAATGAATCCGGATTCAATAAGCTTATTGACCTCGGCAACTATTGCCTCCATCAACTCGGGTCGAAAATGCCTCTGTTGTTGTTTAACAGGTTGGCGTCTTCTTTAATATTTAACCGGTGCGTGGCAATTTGAGGGTCAAGCCCAGGATGTCTTCATAATTCCATGCGAACACGTCTATATACTCTACACGTCTATATACTCTTTGATAAGAGATATAAGCTCCTCCTTTTCTAGAGGAGTTAGTGTGTCGCTTATGAAAATGGGTTTCGGATTTTCTTCCGTTCCCATGTTAACTTGTATTAATTTGTCTTCTGTGGGCGGGTCACGCTGTTCAAAGCGGACATCCCAGAGAGTATCCATATGCCTAGCCCAAGCATCATCTTGAAAGTCAATTGGTTCCTCGTCGCTTTCTAGCGCAGCTGAAACCATATTGGCTATCAAAGACTGAAACCAAGCACCGGTACTTATATCCGAATCATGGTCGGGCAAAAATGTTTCTTCTTTAGCCGAAGAACTCTCTTCATCCTTGGATGGCGATGAGGGTGGAGTAGACACATAGCCCAACCCCCTGCAGTTCTTTTGATAATAATCAGGACTCTTTCCTCTCGGTCTAAACGAGGGTATGAGATTCCGTCGCCCTTTTCCAAAGTTTAATCCCGGCTTCTGGTAAAATTATATCCCATCTTTTCCATCATCTGTCGGGATCTTTTTTCATATATATGAAATTGGGGTGACGTCTGTTCATCACTTTCACTACTTTGTCTTTGTCGAGGTGACGTAATTACCTTGCCGAACATAATGGGCTTTTGGGATCCTCTCCGAGGAGGCACTTCAAAGTAGTGACCTTTTTCTTCAGCTATTTTAGACCAGGAGAGGAGGGATGACCTAAGTGGAAAATGATATGCCGCCAGAACTTCAAGTTCGGATAGGCCATCCACTTCGGTGGAAGTACAAGAGGGTTCAGACTCAGTAGCTACAGCATACTCGTAGACTAACTTTACATTTTCATTAATAACCCATTCACTTTCTATTACATCCACTATATTATCAAAACTAAGAGTAAAATCTAGGTTGGGGTTAATTTCATAATCACCCCCATCATCCTCTTCAAAAGGTTCATACTCCGTGTCTGCCTCGTTACCACTTTCATCAGAGTTTTGAGGCTTGCCAGGATCATCGTTGGAGATTTCATGAGCTGGTTTGTAGAGTGAAGCATCTATGAAGTAATTCTCCAGTCCTTTGAAAGGTTGCTTATCTGCAATTAGTGTCCGGACTTCTCCTTCCTCATTGCAATATTTCATGCATTGGTGAAGAGTCGACGGGACGATCATGTAAGCATGGATCCAAGGTCGTCCTAGTAGAATATTGTAGGAGGTATCTGCATCAATAACATAGCATGTAACCTCCGTCCTTAGATCTCCAATTTGGCATCGGAGTCGAATTTTCCCGAGGGGGCTGCTATTATTAGCGTTGAACCCATATATTGACGTGTTGGTTGGTGTTAGACGATGGAGGGAGATCCCTAGCAGCTGCATCAACCTTCTGGGTACGACACTTAGTGCAGAGCCCGGATCGATTTGAATTCGGTCCACTTTTGTGGATCCGACACATCCGGTGAAATATAAAAGCCTGTTGTGCTTTATATTCCTTACCTGCATGTCTTCTGGAGAGAAAACTATTTGTGGGACCTACCTCCTCACTTGATGACAGCGGGGGCAAGAATCCTGTTCTTCATTAGCCGGCTCGACAATCTGAGCTAGGAATGACTCAGAGTCTACCAATGCTTCCCTTAGCGCCTCACGAGTTGATTTTGACAATCGTAACAACTCGTATAGCATTACTCGAGTTGGAATATTTGCCAGCTGAGTTATGATATCAAATTGGAAGGAGGTATTCTTAACTCCTTCGTCTCTTCGCGGATTCTTCTGGAAATGAACACCTTTTTGCTTTGCAGGATTAGTAGCTTCCGCATATATATCCTTCGGATCTACTCTGGTGTAGTCTCTAAGATATGTTTTCCCAGATCGAGTGCCTGAAGGGCCTGCCCCATCTTGATGAGTGGCCATGGCTTCGGGCTCCTCTTCAGAGTCTGTGGGTATTCCTGCAATATATTCATCCTTTATTTCCGCGGAGATAGCATTGCTAGTCCGCTTTTTCTTGTGACCCCCTATGTTTGTCCACTGCTCGTCTTCTATCAAATCGGGGTGAACCCACATAACCTCCCCTCTTTGGGTTGTTACAGGGACAAGTCCTTCTTGGGCTTTGTTGTAAGGATCAAGATTCTTTGTAACTGACTCACCTTTTGGGATTGGGGTCACTCCTGCGGGGAACTCGTGGGTTCCAACCACTATGGTTGCCATATTGGCAGTGACCTTCTTCTGCTCTTCCTTAAGCGTCAAAACCCCAGCTTCTATTAGTGTTTGGATTCTGTTCTTAAGGGGAAAACAATACCGGTTAGGGTGCCCAACATTCCGGTGATAGAGACAGTAGTTGGGATATTTAGTCTTACCAGCGTCTTCTGGCCTCTTGTTTTTCGGAAGCTTTAGCATTCCCTTTTCTGGAGCAAGTGAAAGATGACAGGTGTCTGTTCAGCTTTGAAATTGTAATTCCTTTCTTGCTGCGGTCTAATTTGCCTTGATCCTTGCTGACCTTGAGACTTCGGCTCTGGCAGAGGACTGGCTTTCTGAGGAGCAGCTTCTGACATCGCTGCTTTCCCTTTATTCTTATTGCTGTTGTTTTGGGTATATGACTTACTACCCCCAGCACTTCTTGACCCGCGGGACTCTTCAACTCGGCGAATCAAGTCTTCAGCTTGCTCTCCTTGTTTGAGCAGGTCCCTCCACGTCTTGGACTCTACGGCCCCCATTTTGAGGAGCACATTGGTCTTAAGATTGTGTCGACAGGTCTCTACTAGAGTTTCCTGGATCATTCCGTATTTGCAATGTACGGACTTCTCCCGGAATCTTTCTAACCGTTTCTTGTTCTCCTTGTCTAGTTGCAAGGAGGGAATGAACCGTAATCTCGGTATCATCCTCAAAGAATCATGAGAGAAATAATTTCTCGACATCAAACCAGGCATTAATAGATCCTGGGGGCAACTGCATGAACCAAGTAAAGGCAGGCCCTCACAAAGTGCTCGCGAATACTTTTGTCATAATTGGGTCATTACCCAACAGATGTCCTGCTTGGGACAAGAAATAATAGATGTGCTGACTGGGCGATCCCTTCATGTCATAAGGCTCTAACTTGAGCGGTTTATACTTCTGTGGGTATGGTATCGTATCCCATTCGGGAGGATACGGTCTTGAGACTCCTGATTCTTTCAACTCCTTTTTACGCATTAAAGCTTCGAGTTGATTCTGTAATTTTTCAAGCTTTTCTTCATGCGGATTATGGAAAGAAAATCTATCTTCTTCCTCATGCATCGAGTGGGCTTTCTCCTCCTATTCTTCTTCATTTGGATTTTCCTTGCCCTTTTTAGTATTATCTTCAACAAATCTCAATAGCATGACTTTAAGACCTTCAATCATCTTTTGCTGCTCTCGAATCATTCTTTCTTGAGCTTCAAATCTCTGATTGATATCATCAGATTTATCTGCCATGTGAGATGCTGACTTCTGTAGTCGAGACGATGCAAAGGAACGAGGTGAGGCTATAGCTGAATTATAGCTGTCCTCATCGTAAAAACCCCCTGCGAGCCTCTTATAATTTCGAGGCGGGACGGCTCCTGATTTAAGTCGAGTAACACGATGAGGTTCTTCATCGCTCGATTCTGAATTATCATTCGTCTCTATAATTTTCTTCCCTTTTCCTACCATGTTGGAGGTTACAGCTCTCCCTTACTTCGGGGAAGTGGTTCTTGTCTTCTTAGCAGGATTCTAGTTTGACTCATTTAATCGGTCGAACACAGATATCTTGTTCTTGCTGCAGCTACAGTTGTCCATTACGGCTGATACCGCCGTCACAAGTTGCTGGCAATGACACACAGGCTCAACCTGAAGTTGGTCCATGCCTCTCTTCTTAGAGAGATATTCCCTGAGATCAGCGCCTTTAGTGATAGAGTCAAGAGGTCCATTCAACTCTTGAGAAGACCTTGGAACCCACTGAAGCTTCTTTGTCTTATCAACCCTGACTCTGGGGTTGGACCGATCCTCGCGTGGCTTAGGAATAGCCTCGTGTTTCACATTGCGGGCCAGAAGAATAGCTCCGCGTTTATCCACACTAGCCTCGCGTCTCTCGCTGGCTTGATATGTCTTTAGAAGTTTAACTTCTGGAATAATAGCCCCGCGTGAAGGGAAGGTCTTATATGCTGGCTTATCTTTGCGATTAACGCAGATCATAGCTTCGCGCCTGGCACGATTTTTACGACTGACAACTATTTGCCAATCATCCTCGCGTTCCTCACGGGTATCAGAAGTCTTGTGTTTATTGCAAGTATTACTGGCTTCGCGTCTCTCGCTAGGCTCAGTAATAGCCTCGCGTGGAAAATCATACGCTGGCTTTGAAGAATTTTTATACTCGCGTCTCTCGCGAGTGTTGGGTATTCTGCGACTAGCGCGACCCTTACTGGCTTCGCGTCTCTCGCTAGGCTCAGTAATAGCCTTGCGTGGAAAATCACACGCTGGCTTTGAAGAATTTTTATACTCGCGTCTCTCGCGAGTGTTGGGTATTCTGCGACTAGCGCAACCCTTACTGGCTTCGCGTCTCTCGCTAGGCTCAGTAATAGCCTCGCGTGGAAAATCACACGCTGGCTTTTCCTTACTTTTAAGGCAAGTTGTATCTTTGCGTTTAACGCGGTAGAGACTGGTCTCGCGGGTAGCGCGAGCCAGTTTGCGAGCGACAATAGCCTCACATTCTCTAGAGTTAGCTCCGCGTCCAAGGCGGGCTCTGAGGGCTCTACGCCTCGCTCTCCGGTTCCTGTTCCGGAGTTGGGTCCTGGTCAGTCCAGTCCCTAGATCTTCTTCGGCAGTCGGAAGCTCATCTTCGGCTAGGATTTCTTGTGTGAACTCCGGCTCTATAGCCGCAGTCTCCAAGGATCCCCGTCTCTCGGTGGATACCTTTCTACCCGTCACTCGGGCATTGGAGTACATGCGACGATAGTGCCGTGTCTCATCCAAGTCACCTGATCCGGAGGAGAGGAACTCCTCGTACTTCTGCTGGTCGATTTCAACGACCAGCGTGTCTACTTCGGATCCGATCAAGTCAACGTCCGATTGCGCCACTATCTCTTCATCAGTGAAAGAGATGGCTCCCACTGTGGTCGCCAGTTTGTTCGTCGCAAAAGTTCCTTCGCTTCCTTCCATTGAATACATCTTAGATTACAATAGAAGTGAACAAGATATAAAGAGAACAAACGAGAGAATTTTATATTTCAATCTCTCTCTTTTACAAAATAATCGTGGGATCTGTGGCGATGGGATCTATAATAGTTCCTTTGGACGATCGGTACGTTGAAATCTTCTCTTTTAAAGATATCGGCCGACTGTAGATGGTCTTCTCTGGTTTTGATTTGTTCAAGGCTCTCTCGCATAACTCGAACTTCTCAAGAACTCCAGAAAGAAGATGGCAATTTTCTCTGATCTTCACGAACTCAACGCTCTGTGCGTTACTTGAATTCTCCAAGATTTCAGAAAAATATCTCAATCGCCGAAAAGAAGATGATCAGCAAAGGCTTCAAGGCTCTCTCGCGTACTTGATTTGCCAAAGGATCGATAGGAGACTTCAAATGCCAAAAAAAAGACCCCTAGAGTTTCACCAGGAAGGTATTTATAGTCCCAGGTTAATACAAGAGTTTCTATCTAAATAGAACTCGTCATTTATCAGGGATTCCAATCAAATATCTTAGTTTTGATGGAATTCTGATTAGACTTGATTTGGGTATTTGGATAGACCTAGAATCATAATCTCAATCAATTTGAGATTCTGGTTATCTGCTTACGCGGAGCTTTTAATCGCATCAAAACGCGGCGCTAACTAACCAAAACGCGGAGCTATTGATCATCTCCGCATTTTACTCAAACGCGAGGCTAATACAAGCCAGACTGCGGAATCAACGCGGAGCTATTAAACATCTCCGCGTTTTATTCAAACGCAGGGTTAATATTACCAAACGCGGGGCTACTGAACTGGCTCCGCGTTCTGTTGTGGAAAATCCTTTTAACTTAGAAATTTTCACTGCCAACAGCTACTACGCTTCATATCAAAAGCAGAAGCAGAAACACATGATAGAGTGTGCAGAGCTCATCAGCCGTGTCCAAAACTCGGAGACCGCATAAGAAGGCTGGGATACTACTGGCTGAACATGATTACAGAAACAATGACATATGCTAAGCGGTGCCATCCATGCCAAATACATGCCAATTTTATTCATCAACCCCCAGAATACTTGCACAATACCGTTGCTAGTTGGCCATTTGAGGCATGAGAAATGGATATTGTGGGGCCAATAACTCCTCCGTCATCCAGAGGACATCGGTTTATTCTTGCAATAACCGATTATTTTTCAAGATGGGCCGAAACCGTGCCCATGAGAGAGGTGAAAACGACAGATGTGATTAAGTTCATTAAGTATCATGTCATTTACCGTTTTGGCGTCCCCCGAAGGATCATTCATGATAATGGACCGCAATTCATCAGCTAGGGGTTCTCAAGATTCTGTGATAAGTTCAGAATCAAAGATATTGCTTCGACGCTATATAACCCCACGGCAAATGGGTTAGCTGAACCTTTCAACAAGACGATCATTAAACTCCTTCGAAAGTTTGTCTCTTTCAACAAACAAGACTGGGATGAAAAGCTAGGAGAGTGTTTGTGGGCTTATCGCACCACCGTTCGCACCCCAACCAAAGCTACCCCGTTCTCCCTGGTTTATGGAAGTGAGGCCGTCTTGCCTATTGAAATTCAGATACCATCGTTGAGAGTGGCTTTAGTCACAAAGATGACGACAGAAGAACGTCATCAACAAAGATTGCAAGAACTAGAGGCGTTAAATGAAAAACGTCTCGGGGCTCAACAACAAATTGAGTTGTATCAAGCCCGAATCTCGTAAACGTTCAATAAGAACGTTAAACCAAGGACCTTTAAACAAGGAGATTTGGTTCTGGCTATTAAAAGGCCAATGATTCTAACCCACAAGACTAAGGGTAAATTTGAACCCAAGTGGGAAGGACCGTTTATTGTGGAGACGGTATACTCTGGTGGATCCTATCGTTTAATGAACCAGAATGGCGATAGGATGATGATGCCGATCAATGGCAAATTTCTGAAGAGATACTATGCCTAAAATAAACCAGAATGATGACAGAATAACTGTCACATCTGGTTCAGATCTCTAGGAGTATAACCATCCACTTGTTCAAGTTACGCAGATGAGCACTTGAACTTTTTGCTTAAAACTAGGCATGCGCAATTAGGCGCCTCTGCCGAAATCTAGTGATCCTGACCCGATCATCTTCGTATGTGCAGTTCAAGTTACGCATGAGAGCCTTGAACCGCCTCCACTTGTTCAAGTTACGCAGATGAGCACTTGAACATTTTGCTTAAAACTAGGCATGCGCAATTAGGCGCCTCTGTCGAAATCTGGTGATCCTGACCCGATCATCTTGGTATGTGCAGTTCAAGTTACGTATGAGATCCTTGAACCGCCTCCACTTGTTCAAGTTACGCAGATGACCACTTGAACTTTTTGCTTAAAACTAGGCATGCGCAATTAGGCGCCTCTGCCAAAATCTGGGGATCCTGACCCGATCATCTTGGTATGTGCTGTTCATGTTACGCATGAGAGCCTTGAACCACCTCCATTTGTTCAAGTTACGTAGATGAGCACTTGAACTTTTTGCTTAAAACTAGGCATGCGCAATTAGGCGCCTCTGCCGAAATTTGGTGATCCTGACCCGATCATCTTGGTATGTGAAGTTCAAGTTACGCATGAGAGCCTTGAACTTCCTCCACTTGTTCAAGTTACGCAGATGAGCACTTGAACTTCTTGCTTATAACTAGGCATGCGCAATTAGGCGCCTCTGCCGAAATCTGATGATCCTGATCCGATCATCTTGGGATGTGCAGTTCAAGTTACGCATGAGAGCCTTGAACCGCCTCCAATCAAACTCTAGGCATGCGCAATTAGGCGCCTCTGCCGAAATCTGGTGATCCTGACCCGATCACCTCCGTATTAGCAGTCTAACTTACGGATATGAGCCTTGGACTGTTTTACCTAAACAACTAAATCATTTTGATGACAAGTTATCTGTTGTGCAAACACATTTTCCAACAGGTAAAAGAATCAAAAGATTACCTTTATTCGAAAGAGAATGAAGTCACAAAGAAACAGTAAAGTTCTCTCTTCTATTACAAGTTTTTATTACAAAAAGAATAAAGGAATAGAAAGAAAGAAAGTTATGGATCTCCTAGAAATCTCAATTTATTTGTCGTCTCGTCAATCACTCGACGACGAGTTTCCTCCACGGAGTGTTGGGCCTGCCGGCGTAAATCATCGTCGTTTATTGCCAGTTGCTGGGCCAACCGCTGACGAGATTCTTCAATAACACGGCTCCTCATTATGCCTTCTTGTTCGAGCTGTCCTTGTTGAAGAATCAGCTCTTCCCGTTTCTTAACGGATTCCCCTAACTGAGACTCGCTGGCTTCCAGAATAGCTCGAGCCTTAGCAATAGTCTCTCTAGCTCTAAGGATGGCGGCCTGACTCCCCTCAATCTCGAAGTCCACTATCTCTAACCCCCTGAGGATCGATTCCTGGCTAGCTCATAGTTCTGCCAACTCCCGAGACCAGACTTCCTCTTGGCATCTCAGTTCCTCTTGACGAGCCACCAACTCTGCCCGAAGACGCGCCGATTCGATCTCAGTGATCGCTTCCACATCCACTTGGCGAATTGTGTTTAGCGTATTCACCTGATCTTCCAGAACTTCAAGGCGGGCCCGGTAGGGAGCTGCTCTATCACGTCCCCCAATCCTTTCAATATTATCAGATAGCTGGACAACATTGGACGTCCAAGATTAAAGAAATCTCTTCCGTCCAGGATCATTCCGATACACCTCCTTAGTAGCCGCAAAAAGTCATTTACACTGTGGTTGAAGAATTCTTCAAGAGGATCCACAGTGTCTGTGTTTAAAGCAGGCAGCGCTAAGAAAGATGTCGCTAGGGGAGGAGTAGCATCTGTTGGGGTCGAAGAAGACGAAGCCCGTCCCTGTACCAGATTCATGACATGAGAGGCCAGTAAAGCCAATATGGACTTGGCAGAACTAGGAACCCGAGGAGGAGTATCACTGGTACAGATCATTTGAGTAGCACCATCAGCAGGAGTAGACGATGGAGTGTTTTCACCCGAAGCTCCCCCTATGGCAGAAGTGGCTTCGAATGAGAACTTCAAATTTTCTTCATCTCCCGTTGGCGGAGGACTTGGGGCTGGAGGAGTCACCAACGTCTCAACAGCCATAATGGTGGATGGCGTTAATACTGCTGGCTGAGGAGCAGAGGGCACACCAACAACCACCGGAAAGGTTTCTTCGGAGCAGACCCCGGGTGTTGGAGATGGCAGACTTGGAGATGGGATAGCCTCTCTTGCTGCGGCCATAATGACAATCTCTGTTCTATCATTACTCCCTAATTCATTAATGGGAGGAGTCGATGAAGGAACCAAGCTTGGTGCCGGCGTGAAATAGTCTGCGTCAAACTCGTTCGCAGAACTGCCAAGTCCTCCCACCGAACCAGTGGTTCCCGAGTAATCCATCAAATCCTCAGACTCCCCCCTGGTAGTCGAATGCATCGACGAATGAGGTTGACTACCTACATCTCAGAGAAGCAAGCAAAAAGTGTTACACGAGATATAGAAACAGAAGATAAAAATATAAAACCTGAGAGGACCATACCAGGAGACACAAGTCCACTGGTTGGACTTGAAGGAGGAGCTGTTGCTGTTTTCAGAAGTACACCCGTTTCGCTACCCAGAGGTTGCGTCGCAGTGTGCTCGACAGATTCTGTGGTTAGGGGAGTCGGGACCTCAGTAGCACCTGAGACTTCAACAGGTTTGCTCTCCTCTCGTAAAGTTGTTGGCAGGGTCGAAGCCAGCAAGTCCAAAGCAAATTTGACCGCTGCCTCTTGAGGGACTACTAATGACCCCGGGGCCAATTTCTTCTTCTTCTGGACAGGCCCCTCTTTTGGGGCCTCGCGACGTTTTACGGTCGGACTCCAGGGACGGGGAACCAGGTCTTGAGGAGCACCGCCAGCATCAGCGTCATCCTCATCACAATCATCGTCATCATCATCAGAGTCGTCAACATCTGATGGATCGAACGCTGCGCCAAGAAATTCGTCGATTCCTTTCACCCTTATTCTTTTAGCCCCCTTGCGACTGAAATAAAAGGCCTCTATTTCCTTACAACAACTCCAGTTGATGGGAAAGTTAGGCACGTCAGTATTTGCGACACTATACCACATGCAGAAGCTAAGAGTCATGGTTAACTCTGGCGACTTCTAAGGCAGGAGGAATTCAGCTCCGGTTCCACCAGCTACAAAGTGGAACCAGCCGTGGGCGCCCTCGTACAAATTCCCTTCATAAGCCAGATTCTTGTTCGGGTTACCCACGTAAAGTTGGGAATATCTAAACTGGCAAGCAAAACGGCTTGGGGTGTACGGTTCAATATGACACTTGGTGTCTTGACGATACACTAAGTGCCCGGGTTGGATATTAAGGAGCCACCAGAACACTCCTGAAGATAAGACGGTAAAATTGTCCGCTTCCAAAATATCCTTGAACTTCGACCCGTATTCCCCACCAGGAAAATCTGGGAAACATCGAAAAATCTCGTAATTTTGATGATGGCGGAGCGTCTTTCGGATTTGCGACATATAATGACTTTTCCATGTAGAGCGTTCATATAGCTCCACAAAGAAAGGCTTGTTAGCAGAGGGGTGTTCGGCCGCACACATTAAAGAGGGGCAGTGCATGACGAACCATACCATCAGGTAAGTGTAAGGCATCTCCACCCGGGGGTTTGGAGCCTTCACCTTGGCAGTCTCCTTTGACTTGCCTTTTCCTTGCCCTTTTCCCTTGTTGGCAGAAATAAAACCATTACAGAGCGCTCATAGTCCCCTCTGTAGGTTGCACACCATCGCGGGTAGGAGTCCGAAGGGTCGGCTGTATGCAAGAAGAACTGCGGGATATACCATGTTCATTGCAATTATCTCCTTTGGCAAAGACGACACGACGCATCTCTTTAACCATAGCATCAAGAACCCAGCAATAAGACCTCTGTTGGATATTGGAAACTGAGCTTGGTAGTGGAAACTCTTGAAGACAGTGCCAGGGTTGAATCCGCCTTCGTTGGATTCAGCTGTATAAAATATAACACGAGTCTTAGCAATACGGCGATCGATCTCCTTGACATTAACAGGGGCATAGCCATGAACTTGTGCCGAAATATCTTTGGAGTTTAAGTTGGCATAAAGGTAATCGGCCCATTTCTTGTGACCAATACCCTGATTACACACACCTGCCATGTTGGCACAGATGCGGTAATGACACATCATCTCCCAGTAAGTGGTGTAGATGTGCTCGTCCCTCACCTTCAGCATATTCAGCTCTTCGGTGGTGGGGATATACTCTTCATACGGGACTTCGCCCATTGACAACCCAGACACTTCAAACATCTCGTGGAGAGCAAGTCCCAGCTCACCCACTGGTGTAAAGAAAGTGTCAGTCTCAGGGTTGTACATCTCCAGGAGACCAAAAAAGTGACAGGCACTCTGAGGAATCCCGAATTGAACGTTTCTGATAGTTTTGTATAAGCCAATTTCTCTCAGAATTGGTTCATGGGAATCTAGCATGTATTGGACAAGGCCCACTTGTTGCCAGAAGAATAGACCGAGCCAGACATCCTGAAATCATTAGCTGGGTATTGGCCTCCTTGCGCCATGAACTCGCTTAGGAAAGTTCGTGTGCGAATTGGGACCTCTCCTACTGAGTGCTCCTTAGTGATTCTCCCAGGAAGCAACCTAGTGATACATCTTGTGGGACCATCTTGGTAAGCCCCGTGTGTGCCCAATTTGCCCGTAGGGACACAATCGTATTCCTGGCTCAGCCCACTCTCCAATTCACGGTGCATGGCTAGCCTTTGAAGATAGACTAGAGGGTAGCTACGCTTCATGCTGGGCAGAAACATTAGCAAATTACCAGATTGGTAAAGTCACATACACTCCTCTTCAAAGAGGATCTGGTCTGATTGCCCCATTGCATCTCCAAAAAGGAACGCTGGTTTCTCCAACACTTCCCGGTTCATAGCTTCAAAGAGAGCATCCGTTATGATTTTCCGTGCGGTAGGAGGGCTATATCTGATCAGCTTTTTCCTGCGCTCTCTCAAACCAGGCTTGTAGGCAGCAAGAACAGTGGTGAAGCGAAACTGGGTGACTGAGTCTGCACCCCCACCATGGCCGAAGTGATGTCCTTGGGAGAGTACATCCACTGAGTAGCCAACTGCAAGAAGAGAATCAAAGAATCAGAAAAAGATTCTTACAAAATTAGGAAAATTGTCTAAGTATGAAAACACGGAGCAAAGGATAACTCCGCGCGAAGTTAAGAAGATAGCCTCGCGTTTTGACAAAACGCGACGATGATAAAATAACTTCGCGTTTGGATAATAAACGCAAAGCTAAGTTGATAACTCCGTGAGAACAAACGCGAAGCTAAATCTGTAACCTCGCGTGAGAACGCGACAGCTAGCAAAAGTAACTTCGCATTTCAAAATACGAAGATAACGCGATACTTCGCGTGGAGGAAGACCAGAAGTCTTCTCCTTCCTCTCCAAGCCATTCGGCTGGAGTACGACAATCTCGCTGGCGGAAGAGATGATTGGCGGTTAAAACCGAGCCAAATCACTCTAAAAATATTCTAAAAAGCCCCAAAAGTGAGATGCTTACCTCCGATAGGCGCGGCGTGGACTGGCTCGCCGCTGCGGCCGCTGCCACGACCGTTGCTTATGCTGGCCGCTGACGGCGATGACGCACGGGAAGAAGGCGAGTCTTGGGTGCCATTGATCTCGAAATTTTGAAGAAAACTGACGGAAATGGGAAGAATCCGGTGGGAAAAAACGCTCGGGTCTCTTGGACTATGATCACCTGAGCTCTAGAGTTCTTGAAAATTCTGAAAGAGTGAAGAAGAGATGGAACTCTATTTAAATGAAAAAAAACCCCTCTTAGTATTCGGCGCAAGAATCGGAGCAACTACTGATCAGTTGCTCTCTAAAATCGCGAAGCTATTAGCTTCACGTGGTGATAGAAAATGCGAAGATAGCTTGGTTGCCTAGCTTCGCGCAGTGATAGAAAACGCGAAGATAACTTGGTAGTTTAGCTACGCGTTTCTATCAGAAACTTGGATGATTATAACAACGATCATCTTGGCGTGTGCAGTTCAAGTTACGCATGAGAGTCTTGAACTGCCCCCATCAAACCAAGGCATGTGCAATTAGGCGCCTCTGTCTAAATTAAATGATCCTTACCCTATCATCTTGATGAAAGTAATTAAACACCTTCACCAAACTATCATTTGCTCTATTTAAAGGGCTTTACCGAGGTTAATAATTAACCCGGTTGGTATTAACAAATCTAAGTTACGCAGATGAGCCTTAGATTGTTTTACCAAAACAATGAACTATTTATTTGTTGAGCAAGCAAGATTTTGAAGCCAACAGATAAAAGAGCTAAAAGAGTTATCTTTATTCATAAAACAAAAGGTTACAGAAGAAGAGAGAGTTATAGCTCTCCCAAAAGCTTCAACATATTCATCGACTCATCAATAACTCGACAACGAGTCTCCTACACGGAGTGTTGAAATTTCCTGGTTCACATGCAAAAGATCTCCTCTGCAAATGTTAGCTACGATTTGTTTAAGGTTCTTAGTAGAACATCTGAAGATACTGCTATAAGAATCCAAATGAAGATGCACAAGTTGAATTTGACATGCTACAAGCCCTTATGCATCATTTCTATCGCTCTGGAAAGCGACAGAAATTGTCATCCAACAGAAATGGTCCTCAAGAAAACTTAATGAGCTGCCGCAGAGTTCTTGTAACTCCTTCAAAAGTTTACTTTTCGGAGTCAGGGCTTGAAACATGCAACTATGTTGTAAAGCATATGCTTCTGGCTTCCTTAGAGTTACTTTTGCTAATAAAGACTGGTAGAGCAACATGCACTCCTCTTCAAAAAGGATCTGGTCCGAATACCCCACTGCAAAAGAAGAAACAAGAGTTAGAGAAAACAAAAATCTTCTAAGTATAAAAACGAGGAGTTAAAAAATAACTTCGCGCGCAGCTGAGGAAATAGCCTCGCGTTGAAACGCGACTGCTAGTCAAAATAGCCTTGCGTTGAAACGTGACTGCTAGTCAAAATAGCCTCGCGTTGAAAATGCGACTGCTAGTCAAGATAGCCTCGCGTTAAAACGCGACCGCTAGTCAAAATAGCCCCGTGTTTCAAACGCGAGGATGACGCGATAGCTTCGCGTAAGAAGAAGACCAGAGTTCTTCTCCGTCTTCTCCTTTCTTCCCAAGCCTTACGGCCGGAGAACGGCGATCTCGCCGGTTCAAAAATGGTTGGTCGGTTAAAACCGAGCCAAAACACTCAAAACTTGTTCTAAGGAAGATTTCTACCTCCAATGGGCACGGCATGAACTAGTTCGCCGCTGTGTTCGCTCCCTCGGCCGCTGCCACCGCTGCTAGCGCCGGCTGCCGATCGTAAGGAGGCGCGCGACACCGTACTCTTCTTAGATAACATCCTAATGATGAAAATCTATGAAAAATCGAACGAAGTCCGATCAAAGACCGCTCGTTCACATGAGTCGCTCGGCGCCTAAACTCTAGATTCCCGGACTCTTCGAATGAAGAAAGGAAAAAGAGTTAAAAACTCTATTTAAAAGAGAGAACCCGCCTCTTGGTATTCGGCACAAGGTTCGGAGTAATTACTAAGCTATTACTGAGTAATTACTGAGCAATTAATGAGAAGTTACTCACTAAAACGCGAAGCTGTTTTGCTCCGCGCAACTATGCAAAGCGCGAGATAAACTTGGTATTTTAACTCCGCGTTTTCAATTTGAAGATCCAAAGTATTTCAAAATTTGCTAAGTTCTAAGCCATTTTGAAAACTTTGGAGGGGGTTCTGTTGGCAGTGAAAATTTCTAAGTAAATGAGGTTTTCCACAACAGAACGCGGAGCTAACTCTGTAGCTCCGCGTTTGGCTATTTTTAGCCTCGTGTTTGAGCAAAACGCGGAGCTAATCAATAACTCCGCGTTTTGGTTCTTTAGCTCCGCGTTTTGGCGAGATTATCTCCGCGTGAGCAGATAACCAGAATCTCAAATTGATTGAGATTATGATTTGGGTTTATCCAAACACCGAAATTAAGTTCGATCAGAACTCTAAATCAAAATTAAAATATTTGATTAGAATCCTTGATGAGAACAAATTCTATTTAGATAGAAATTCTCATATAACCCTAAGGCTATAAATACCCTCTTGAGGAAGCCTTTGGGATCTTTTTTTGGACATCTTCATATGGAGTTTTTGAGCAGTTCGAGTTATGCACAGAGCCTTGAATGAATCAAGACCAGAGAAGATCAACTACAGTCGGCCGCCATCTTCAAGAGAAGAGTTCGACGTCAGATCGTCCAAAGGAGCTACTCGATATATCCCATCGCCACACAGATCCCACAATTCATTGTAAAAGAGCGATATACATATAAATCCTCTCGTTTTTTCTTTTTTTTCTTTTGTCCACTTTCGTTGTAAATCAGGTTATTTCAATGGAAGGACGGCAAGGAATTTTTGCTGCGAACAAGCTTATAGTTTTATTATGGTATCAGAGCCTCTATAAGTCTTATCTCTTTTTGTTTCTGAGGTCTCTGACCTGCGCCTTGATTCATCGACCTGCTCACATCGTCTTGTTCTATGACCTGTTGATCCGCGCAGCATCCATTCCATCCGTATCTTTTGTTACTCTTATTCGGTTAGTATCATCATTTTTCTATGACTTCTTCTAATGAGATTACTCACCCTATAAAGATTATTTTAGATGGCACCAATTACAATGCATGGGCTCAGCAAATGTCAATTTTGCTTATTGGTCGTTGCTTATGGAGGTTTGTTAATGGGTCCAAACCAGCACCCACCAAGACTGGCTCTGAAAGTGCAAAAATATTTTATGAGAGGCTTGAGGAATGGGAAGGTACTCACTGTAAGATCTTATCTTGGTTTATTAATACCTCAGTTCCCTCTATTTTGAGTCTATTGCCAAAGTTTCAAAATGCCAAACTTGCATGGGATTTTTTGGTGAATCGATACAACTATTCTATTGATGCTGCTCTTCAGTTTTAATTGGAATCTAAATTATATCAAATGCATCAAAAGCTAGGCCAGTCTATTGCGGAGTTTCACTCTCAGGTTAGTAGCATATGGGATTAGTTCTCTCAGGCTGACCCAACTTTTTCAGACGAAATGTCTAGCCAATTTTTTGCAGATTACTGAGATCGCCGTCAGTTTATCCACTTCATGATGCATATTCACGATGATTTTGAAAGTACTAAAGCTTCGCTGCTCCATCAATCTCCTCTTCCTACGCTCCAGACTACTCTCACAGAGCTTATTTCAGGGGAGACACGACAGAAGACTCGTCATATTTATTCTACTGACCTGGTCATGGTTACTGCAACTCCTAACTCCTCCAACTTAGCCCCTCCAGTTGGGGCTGTTGCTTCTGCTAAACCATGCCACTTCAATGGTCATTGTTATTATTGTAAGGAAGAGGGTCATCTCATCTCTGATTGTTCTAAGAGAAAGGCTAAAGAAGTAAGAGATACTTTAAAAGCTCAAATGTCCAAAACTGTTACTGTTGTTTCTACCAGTTCATCCTCTTCGGACAATCTTTCTGCTTCCTCTCTCTCTGCAGCTGACCTGGAAACTATTGTCAATCGGGTTCTATCCCGTACTTCTACTGCCTTCTCAGTCTCCTCAAGTAAATTATCTTCTTGGATTTTTGACACTGCTTGTTGCAATCACATGACTCATGATTCTTCTCTCGTATTTAATAAAAATTTCGTAAAACCTCATCCTGTCATTTATACTACTGATGGTTCGCATATGTCTATTAGTCATATTTGTCCTGTCTCTACTTCTACTCTTTATGTGCCTGATACATATGTTGTCCCTGATTTAGCTTTAAATTTTCTCTATGTTGGATAATTTATTGAACTTGGCCTTATTTTAACTTTTTCTAATAAAGTGTGTGATGTGCAGGATCAATAGACGGGCAGTTAATTGAGACTGGGCGTAAAACTATCCTTCTTTTTGAGCTTTCTTCCTTACATCTTTCAACTTCTGTTTCTACTCAACCCATTGTAGCATCTATCTCCTCGAGCATTTGGCACTCTTGCCTTGGTCATACTTCCATGCCACATGTTGAATCTTTAACATCAAATGGTTACTTAGGAAAAATCAATTTTGAATCATTTGATTGTCCTTCATGTCAGTTGGGAAAATAGACTGCTTTACCTTTTAATGAAAGTATGTCTTTGTCTTCTACATCTTTTGATCTAATTCATTCAGATATTTGGGGCCCTGTTCCTATTTTTACTAATAGAGGATCTCGTTATTTTGTTATATTTGTTGATGATTATTCATGTTACACCTGGTTTTATCTCTTACATGATCATTCTAAGTTACTTGTGTTTTTCGTGAATTTAAGCAGATGATAAAAACTCAGTTTGATCGGACCATTAAAGTCTTTCGTTCTGATAATGCCATAGAGTACACATCTACTTACTTTCTTCCTGAACTCACACAAGAAGGCATTTTCTCTCATCGTTTATGCCCTTACACTTCACAACAGAATGGTCGTGCTGAGCGTAAGCATCATCACATCCTTGATACTATCTACTCTTTATTTATTTCTGTCTCGCTTCCTAAATCTTTTTGGGGTGAAGCTGCTCCTACAACCGTTTACACAATTAATCGAGTCCCATCTCCTACCCTCTCAAATCACTCTCCATATAAGATTCTCTATGGAAAGGTACCCGACTATTCTCTTCTAAAAGTTTTTGGCTATGCTTGTTTTGTCTTGCTCCCACCTCATGAGCGTACTAAACTTGAGCCACGTTCTTATCTTTGTTGTTTTCTTGGTTACGGCATTGAACATAAGGGTTATCGGTGTTATGATCCTGTTACCAAATATCTTGGTATCTCCTGTCATATTCAGTTTTGGGAATACAAAACTTTCACTAGTATCTCCCATTTCTCCACTGGACCTTCTTCCACCAGCCCTATTTTCACTAATTCTGCACTTGATCTTTTCCTAGACTCTCCTTCTAATGCAGGTACTGAAAGCTCATTAGGCAGTCACTCAACGTCAGTTTCTGATGCTTTTGGATCATCTGTAGACGCTATTATTGCATCTGACTCTCCTCAGTCTACTTTATCTGTTGGTCCATTCACTACGTCTGATACCCTTGAGTCATCTACCAATTTGGATATTTGTCATTTCTCTAGGGTAAGAACTCTCCCTACTTGTCTCATTGATTATCATTGTTTTTATACTCTTGCCAGTCTTCACGAGCCTCGCACTTATCGCGAGGATAGTTCTAACCCTCTTTGGCAGTAAGTTATGTTCGAAGAATTGGATGCTCTTCACAAGACTCATACATAGGATTTGGTTGATCAGCCTCCTAGCAAGACTATTATTGGCAACAAATGAGTCTACAAAGTTAAAACCAATTTTGATGGATCTCCAGTGCAGTATAAAGCTCGTCTTGTGGCCAAGGGGATATACTCAAGAGTATGGTATTGATTATGAGGAGACATTTGCTCTAATTGCTCGCATTACATCTGTTCGTTCTCTCCTGGCTGTGGCCTTTGCTCGCCAGTGGCCTTTGTTTTAGATGGATGGGAAGAATGCCTTCCTGCATGGTGATCTACCTGAGAATATTTATATGCAGCCCCCTCAAAGGTATCTTCATCCTCCTGGTAAGATTTGTCGTCTTAAGAGTGCCTTGTATGGGCTCAAGCAAGCTTTGCGCACTTGGTTTGCCAAGTTCAGTTTCACTATTGGCTAACTTGGTTTTACTTCCAGCCCACACGACTTTGCTTTGTTTACTCATCATACTGATGTTAGTATCACTATTTTGCTCCTTTATATTGATGATATGATTATTACTGGTAATGATACTTCTTGTATTATTGAGCTTAAGCAGTTTTTATGTCAGCATTTTGAAATGAAGGATCTTGGCTCTCTTAGATATTTTTTAGGCTTGGAAGTTACTTCTACATATGATGGCTACTATTTAACTCAGGCCAAGTATTCCTCGGACCTTCTTTCTCGCTCTGGCTTGACTATTGTAAGATGGCTGATAGCCCTCTTGAGTCTAACGTTAAACTTTGTGCTACTGACTGCGAGCTCCTCTCTGATGCTAAACCTTTATTAACAGCTTGTTGGGAGTCTCATCTACATTACTGTTACTCTTATTCGTTAGTATCATCATTTTTCTATGACTTCTTCTAATGAGATTACTTACCCTATAGAGATTGTTTAAGATGGCACCATTTAATATTACTTCGTGCTATTGATGGCCAGATATTGCCATCGTCGTGCATCTTGATAGCTAGTTTATGGCTACCCCACGCTCTATTCATTATGATGTAGTTCTTCGTATCCTGTACTATGTGAAGGGCGCTTTATTCCATGGGTTCTATTTTCATCTCGCTCATTATTGCAATTGCAGATTTACTCTGATGCTGACTGGACAGGTGACCCTACCGATCAATGACTCACCACCGGATTTCTTTTTTTACTGGGTGAATCTCTTATTTCTTAGTGGAGTAAGAAGCAGACTGTTGTTGCTCGCTCTAGTACCAAAGCTAAATATCGCGCTCTTGCTGACACTACTTCTAAACTTCTTTGGATTCGTTGGCTTCTCCAGAATATGGGCATGTCTTAGGACTCCAGTACTCCTATTTATTGTGACAATTATAGTACTATTCAGATTGCTTACAACGATTTCCATTTTGTACTTCATCACCTACAAGCAAGCACTCTTCGTCTTCTCTCAGTTTCGTCGACTGATCAACTTGCCGATATCTTTACCAAAGCCCAACTACCTGGTCATTATCATGATCTCGTTTCCAAACTAAAGATGGTGTCTTCCAAACCATCTTGAGTTTGAGAGGGGATATTAGTATATCTCATGATATATGACAAAATGCTCTAATATTTGATAAATCCTCTAATTTATTAGAAGATCTCATGATATCTTCATAACTTAGTATATTTAACTAATCTTTCTAATTATGCAGATTATGTGATTGAGAATTTTATATAATTAGCATCAATTTGTATATTCTTTTGTTTTTTACCTTTTATGTTTGCCACCTTCACCTATAAAAGGATGATCATTGTACAGTTTATAAACATCTCAGAATACAAAGTTATTCTTCATTCTCTTTCAGCTCATAGTTTTATCAAGAACCAAATTTTTTTTGTTAACAAAATTTGATTACGGCTCCTAAATGAGTTAAATAGGATTCACAACTATCCCTAAACACAGAGAAGTCATCCATGAAAACCTCAATGCAATCTTCTACCATATCACTAAAATTGCTTAGCATACATCTTTGAAGGTTGGGGTGCATGGCAAAGTCCAAATGACATTCTTCGTAAAGCAAATGTGCTAAAGAGACAGGTGAAAGTAGTTTTCTTCTGATCTTCTAAAGAAATTTCGATTTGATAATAATCAGAATAACCATCTAGAAATAAAAAGTTTGTGACCTACGACTCTTTCAAGAACTTGGTCAAGAAAAGGCAAAGGAAAATGATCTTTCTTCATCACTTGGTTTAATTTCCTGTAATCATTACACATACACCAACTTGTAGCAGTATGAGTAGGCACCATCTCTTCAAACTTGTTTTAAATTACAATTATCCAACTCTTTTTAGGAATAATTTGGATTGAGCTTGCCCACTTACTATCTTCTATTATATAGATAATGCCCACATCAAGGAGTTCTAATACCTCAGCTTTGACAACTTTTTTCTCTTATTCATTATTCTCTCATTCTTATGAATTTACAAAGATTTATGAGACAACGCTTATCTACTTGGGTAACTTGGAGATTTAATGACTTGTTATATATACTAAGTACAATTGTGATTCCTACGAAAGTGAGTTAGTATATTTTTAACAACCAATCAAATTATTTGGTCAGAATATTACTAGGGACTAGTAGTAAGCTAGTAGGGGTGTGATTAACACTAATATTTTGTACCTTTTTTTTTATCCAGTTTATATTCTAAGTAGTGTGTTATAATAATTAAATTTAGAATTAAAAAGTGATTAATTGTGTACTATATTAAAAGTGACTAATAGATGATTTTATATTTTTTAATGTTCATACTTTAACCAAGCTATGATTCAAATTTGAGATCAAACAAAGCTCGAAATATCAATATATTAATGATCGAATGTAGCAAAATTGAATTTAACCAAATTTACACAGAAGTGACAACTTCAAGGTCAGATTTAATATAGATATGATCAAAATTGAAAAATATTTATGTCAAAAAAGTTCTAGAGCTGTGAATTATCTTTCAATTGCTACACAATCAACCTAATCGGACCTCAAATACAAAATTTATTACCATTTTACTAAATGTTGTGTAGAAGAACTATTAGTCCTAGTATGAAAATCATATTTTTCTAGTTGTTTTCTGAATCAATTCTTAATCATTAGGATCTATTAATTGTGAAACTTAAGGATAGAATTGCTTGGTTAAAAATGATGAGAATTCTCAAGTTCTTCTATGGTTTATCTGTGTCTCGTCTAATTTTTATTTCTTGATTCATATTATTTTCTTTTTTCCATTTTTCAACTGCAATGCTTTTACTCAATAACTTTCCAAAAAAGGGGTCATTTCTTACATGGTTAATTAATCATAATTTTGTATATGTTCGTAACAGTATCCTTCTGGGCATGATTTGTGCTTTCATTTAGAGATGCATATCATAATTCTAATATATCGTTATTGATTGGATGAATGAGATTATACTAATGTGTTCTTGGAATAAAAGATCGAATTTATTTCTTTCCTCTTATCTAATATTTGATTGATTGTAATCTTTATATATACTTGAAATAGTTTGTTTTTTGGGTACAGTTCATATTTTCTTTAAATAGGGATACAGATCATAATTCTATATATAGATTATTTCTGAATATACATGGTTATAATAATATAAATATAGATAGAAAAAATAACAAGATGATTTGTAATGTTTAGACAATTAAAATAGAAAATAGAGATGAATTTGAAACCCTTACCACTTTTTTTTATTGATTTTTTAATTTTAATTAATTACTCTTTTTCTTACTCTTATTCCATCAACTCGTGTTTTTCAATACCAACCTATCCTTTTGGATTAAACAAAGATTTATTAAGATTATACTACTTGTCGATCTCTTGCATTTGGGAGTGTGCGATTTCGATTTAATCAATGCTCATCATTTGATATCATAATATATTAATAATATATATGACCCTAAATACAAAATACACTAAATATGATAAGTGACATACTTGATACTGAGTATACTTGATATATGATACACTTAATATACTTGGATGATACTATATGACATAAAACATGAAAATAAAGTCAGAGATTCATGATTGTTAGATATGTGCATGATCTTGACCTAGTTCGGTTCTTATTTATGTTCATGTTGTTCCAGTTATAGATAAATCTTGACTTGGCTTGCTTCCTGATTATCCTGTTTTAGACAATCATGTGCATAGACTTAGCTTGATTTGAGTATTCTGCACTTTGTTTGCATGTATCATGTATTGTTATTATGGGAATACGTGAAAATTATGTTATAGATAAATATATTATCATAGGATGTTTTTATTTATATTTCACAACTAATAGATGTCTACTTCTTTTACCGTGATGACGCCTGGATACTACTAAGCCATTATCTTTTATTAGTCCTTTCTAATGGGATGTTTGTTATTGTTCATAACATGTAATCTTGATTGGAGTGCTTAGCGGATGACATGGTTCAGCATCATGTATCTAGCTGCCGAGTCCCAGACATACATGTATTCCCACAATAATGTCTGATACCTAAGTTTCGAATAAACATTGGATATTAAATTGGACTTAATATATTATACTTATACTTTGTACTTGTATTTACACTATTACATCTGATTGGCCATATTATATTTACTTAAATGCTTGGAATATATAATTTACGCTCATACATGTTTTCACTTATACCTTGACATCTCTGATCATATTGATACACATGTGATTTATGTATCATTCTGATCTCATTTCTATATACTTTACTTATCGGGTTTAATCTCTTAGATTTCCATACTCTACGTTTCATTTATAAGTGGAGAGACTTACCAATGATAGTTCTCTAGTGTATAGTACTAGTTCATATAATGAGACTGGAGAGGTGAGGTGTGGCTTCTGTGCAAGGGTATGGCATATGGAGAGACACTACGAGTATGGGCAGTTGATCGATCACTGAAAGATAAATCATGGATGGGTATTCAACTTTTGGTGGAAGTAATCTAAAATCGATGTTCGATTCATTCCTTCCTTGCCATGGGTACTTCACCATGAAAGACCTCATAGTATCACCGGTCTTGGACCTGGATCATGACAGAGGAGATTGAGTTGACTGAGGGAGATGGGCCAGGCATCACAGACTAACCATAAGTGGTCATCCTTTCTGATTACTATGTTTTCTACATCTTCTTTAGCCATGACATTTTCTTAAGTTATGTTCTTTCAAGTATTATTTTTGTACTATATTTTAAGATTATATTTTATATGTGATCTATTATTATATATTATTAGCTTAATGAATGATGGAGTTATTTATATATGTGTCTTGACTTGTGTTTTAGCAGTCATTTTATGATTATGATATCTTCAATTTGCTTGATTTTGATGGCCTAAGGTTTCACCCAAGATTTAGTTTTCTTTCATTTATTCCATCTTCTCAATTTCTTTGCTTCTTTGCACACATGTCTTATCAACTATCGAAAATTATTTGAATTTGGGTCTGGACTCATATCTCTTGCTAATGATCAAACCGCTCCTACTACACGTAGTATCTTAAGACTAGTTATATGTCAGATTTTAACTTCAAATGAAGAAGATATGATCCAAATAATTTAACACTAAGATTTTCACTTGATAAACCAAATTGATCTATAGTCACACCCTTTGACCAAACTTTGATAGAATCTAAATTTCCATGAAACACTCATGAGATAGTCTAGAACAATAGTGACCTAGGAAACTAGGCCCACGAGACGTAGAAGGTCTAAATGACCAAGAATTTTGATTTGGTATATTTTCTTGTATGATTTGGTTTCCAAATGAGATAGTTATGCTCGTCCAAATTTCATAATCAAAATTGATGGTCACCACCAATCCAATATCCATTGCTCTTTTCTTCCTATGTTTGATCTGATTTATCCCTATATATTCATATCTTAGATGATTTAGATCTTTCTCAGCCTTATCTCGTAAGTGATTCTTGATAAGATCAATCCATAAGTTCAGTTTCTTAATTAATCTAAATTTCATCATAAATCTCCTAATCAAATCATGTCTATATGATCAAAATCGCATCAAATGATTTAACTCTATCTAGAACAGGGATCTCTTGGGGACCCACCACCATGATCGCCAATAGTCTGGATGGTCATTTTTGCCTTCCAAGATCTAGATGATCAATTAATGGTCATTCATATTCATTGGCATATAAACTATACAAACTCTAAATCTCAAATCCAACTTTACATCCCCTCAACTGCATCAATTTATCCTAGATTAATTACTCATAGGCTCAAAATAGAGTCTGGTTGAGAAATTTATGGTTATTTAAAATTTTAATCAGTTGTCAATAATATTAAAAAATTTAAAAATCCTAATTTATCTTCTTAAGGTCGAATAAAATTAAATAAATTAATAATAAAATCATATCCTATTCTCTCACTATTGAATATTAGATTTAGGTATATTCAATCTCAATAATAAAAGCTTTTGATTGTAACACAAAAATCCTAACAAAGTTATCATCTTATCCTTAAACTACATCAAATGAATCTCAACCATTCAATCAAAGAGATTATACAAAACTCAATTTTATCAGTCCAGATCATAAAGTTTCTATGAGTAGCCCCTACGCCTCCTTAAACCAAAAAAGCAAAAAAATAAAATAAGAGACAACAGAAATTTTGTGGTGAAAGGAGGTGATTTTGGGAGTTTCAGGTGCACATCACATGATCACTTGACATTCCAATCGTCCATTTTTTCCTTCACTCGTCATTCATCTAATGCTACAATCACCAAATAGAGAAGCTTGTTAAACTCTTACTATTTCAATTTTTTATTCAATTTAATGTTAATTTACCATTTTTTTTAGTTTCAGTCTCTCATTTTCACATTTTATTGTTTTCTCCCATAAAACGAATCTTTTTCCAAATACGAGCTTGTATTAAAAACAAGAACCACTGATTCATAGCCTAGATTTGGAGTAGGATTTTGGCTTCCAATGAGATCTTCCTTCTAGTGGATTCTTTGCATCTCAATCTTCATTTTTTGCATTTTTTTAATGATTTTAACTTACTAAAGTACCACTCTAATCTATGTCTTTTGACCTTTTTATTGTGTTGTAAGGTTTATGATGAGAGGTCATGAAAGCAAAATAATCATTATTCCAATACCACATAACCTTTTCTTTTCGAGTTTTAGGGTGGGTCTGGATGACAATTATTGTGCCAAGATCATCAATTCCAAATATAAAATTTGGCTGTCGATAACCAACAGTCTAAATTGCGATGGGACCGACATGCCGCAGATCATAATTGCTTCGCTTTCTTTTTTGTATATCTATTTCCGAAAGAATTGTAATTCTAGCGATTTTTTTAATTTTTAACTCCTTTTGGATTGGTTTTGAAAGGAAATGTGTGATGTTTCAAATCACACACTGGTGGATCCAAGTGTGTGTCCCAATAATGAATAGTATATAACTGTCAAACACTCTCCCAATACTAAAGTGAACATGGCCATTACACTATACAATTACAGGTAAGAAATATGGAAGCGTGAATATATGATATAAACCACATGTTTGAATCTAACTGTCATAACATTACAGGTATAAATATAGCAATATATAAAAATAGATAATAGAAATGATAAGCAATATGTATACAAAATTATGCTCATATAGAGTCAAATACAGTATGAGAATAGAGTAATAAAAGTACTGCATATACACAAAAGTGTCAGGATACCACGGATAGAACTAGGAAAAAGAATACATATACATATACAAGGCAAAATAAAATATACATAGAAGAGAGAACGATTCTATATGAATCAATCTCCTGGCACTCAGCTTGCTCCTGAAAGTAGGAATTATCGAAAGACGAGTCCTCTTCTGGCATCGCTATCATGGCCACTAGATGTGGAGTACGATAATCCAAAGGGTTAAAATTTAAACAAGAATACAAATCCAAGCTCGGACAATACTATAAAAAAATATAAAAATATGTATGTAGCATGCTAGTAGGAAACAATGCAAAAGGTGTATGCATATGAATTATAAAGTATAAGGTATGCATCATATAACATGAATAATGAAGTATATGATATCTGAAATATAGCATGATCATGCATATGAATTATGAAGTGCATAATATGCATAATATAATATGAATCATAAAGTATATGAAATATATAGTATAACATGATTAAGCAAATGTATGTACGTTCTACTCTATTAGTTTGTAACTGAATGGTGGGGATATTTACGTATTCTAGGAGTGTACCGGCATATTCTGTACCACGACCTCAAGTACTAATCTCCACATGAACCAGATGACGTACTGCTGAGCAAACTAGATATCTTGTAAATATCCGGGATCACGACCGTAGGTACTAGTCTTCACATGAACCGGATGATATATTGGTAAGCACACAAGATAACCGATAGTACCAGTATATAAATCGGCAGATGCATCCAAATAGGGCAAGAAACTCTTACAATACGTGTTTAATTCTGCCATTCATTTTCTCATACCCATATAGTATATGCCAAGTATCAATATATCAATGTGACAGATGCAACAAGGATTCCAGTATCGATATCCATGTGAATATGAAATGGCATACACAGCGATACTGGTAAGTACAAGAGTTATAAGATATGTTCGCGTGTGTGAGGTATTATCTCCAAACAAGGAAATTATGTATAGGTAATAACATTTGCAATTAAATATATGTGTATGTATATCATATCACTAGTCAAATGTATATTTACGAGCATGGTATGTATGCCTAAACACAAGTTATAACAGATCTGAACTACGCATGTACAGACAAGAACAAGAGTAATTAAATATGTATACATGTGTATTATATCATACATCAAGCAGATATGCAAAGACATATCATATATGGCTATATTGTTGCAATTTGCTAGATTGGCTAGATTTTTAGGTCTTGCTTGACTAGGATAAGAGTAGAATTAGAGATAAAAATTTATAAAACTTGTAAAAAATTCAATAATCTTTCTAATGAATCTTAAATGAATTTAGTTAGAGTTCTAAAACAAAAGTTATGATTGTTTTTTTGTGGATATGCTGATGTTGAACTATGGACCAAGATAACAACTGAGATTTTCAATTTATTTTTTAATGAAACAAAAGTTATATTTTAGTTTTGATTTAGTCATCCATCAAATATATATAAAATTAACGGTTTTTAGTGAAGACAATATTTTGTATTCAATTGATGAAAGGCAAATAAACTTCAAAACTCATGAAATTTGAGCTTAAAGAACATAAGGAGGCAGAAATCATGATTCTAAGAAAATTGAAAAAAATAATGGAACTATTACTTTTTTGTCACTAACTCATGAAACTAACCTAACCTAGTGGCACATCTGCAGTAATCACATATATGCAAAAACTAATGATCCCATTATTTTTATCAAAAAAATTTTGGATCATAATCTCTATCACAATACCTTCTTAAGGATTAAATTTTATAGATTTTGATGTTTATTTGGCACTCCATCAAGTGGATATAAAATGTTATATTTAACTAAAACAGTTAAATTTGTATTTAATTGATAAAATACCAAATCAAAACTAAAACCTAAAAAGTTGGGAAATGAGTGAACCCTAGAGGCTTGAGATTATAATAATATAAAATATTTTGAAGAAAAAATTCTTGGAGATAGTGAAAATGTACTGCAATTTAGATAACTTATATAAGCTATCAGCTCATTTATATTATTCTCATTTATAACTTATTTAAGTAAAATAAGGCAGGCAACAGGTCAACCTACTGCACGCAGTAATGTTACGACACTCTTACTGTTTCCATGAATATAAATTTCAAACAAGCTAATTGCCATTTAATCTAATATGGACAATACATTTTTGGAAGTGCAATTTCATCAAATGTTCACACTCTTAAGAACTCTTACTGTTCGTTAGTGCAGTAGTATCAACACTCTCATTGTTTCCCTGGATATAATTTTCAAACAAGCGAATTGCCATCTAATCTAATATGGACATTAATGAAAGTACAATCTTAGGTTGACATATTTGAGTACATGTTGTCACGTCTCCCAAATCGTAGTTAAATTTTCTTTTTATATGTTTTTTTCCCTGCTCATAGAACATGTCTATACGTGGATACAACAATATGTCTCCACCTGAATATACTCGTATGTTATTATGCAATAATAATGGGAGTTAATTCATAAATTAATCAGTTTAGACCCATACAAAAAGAGGACCATTAAGTAAAAATCTACAAGTCTTACAAGACTCGAAATGCGCAGGAGTCCATCAACTAGAACTCCGTTATGGAATTGAAACTAACTTCGGCCACAGTAAGGAAAACTCCTTCTACAAGGTAACTAAATCTCTATTGTAGATAATAGTGCACTTTCACTACGACTCTGCGAGAAGAAACTATAAATACACCTCTCTTTCTTAAGGAAGGGGAAGACAATTTTTCCATCCTTCTTCTCCTCTGTACTTCCTTCAAGCAAGAGAAAAAAGAGAGATATTGAAATATTATATTCTCAATTTAATTATAAAGTATGGGCTGGAATGACTGCCTTCTCCGAGGACGTAGGCTAGAAACCCCTTTCAGCTGAATCTTATTATATCTCTATATACATATTCTACCTGCATTCTTTTTCTTTATTATCAAATAACTTTCTCGTTGGTTATTCGAAGGTAGAAGTCACCATACAAATCTGACCTAACTCAGGATCTAATTCTGAGCCCAACCTCTATTGGACACTCGAGTTTGGCTTGATGACTTTAGTTGACCAAAATTCATGTCAAGAATTGGCACAGTCTATGGATAAAGGACACTATATACACACGTTCTAGGAAAAATAACTCCTCTCAGGAGTAGTCAGCCCACATAATGAGCGCTCTACCGGAAATGAATCTAGATGTCTGGTCACCTATGTGCATCTCCAAATATTGAGAGATCAGATGACTGAGTTCATCATAGCACCCAGAAGATCCTGCCCATTCAATAGAAGCCACAACAAGACGAAGGTCTCGAGCATACACTTGGAGAATGATATGATCAAGTCATGGCCTCTTTATCCCTTGAACGTAAGTGGAAGTATGACAATGTTGATAACAATTCCTCTTCCTCTTCCTCTTACTTGAGGGAAACCGATCTCACGACTGCAAACTCTTTGACTACCATGATTGCTCTGTAGTTAGATACTCCAGAAGGAATTTAAGTTTTACCTTTCCAATCTGGATAGGAAGTATGACGGCTCCATTGGTCCCTTCAATAAAATTGCCAACCACCAAACCTCTATGCACCTACAAGGAGCAAACTGAAATCATGTGTTCTGGTTACTATGATGCTTAAGAAAGGGGCACATGTTTGGTTTCATGACCTCCCATAACAAAAAAGACTATTACATCTCTCCTCAATATTGAGTAGAAATATAGTGAGTCCCTCCAAGACTTCATGAAATGATTAAATAAGACCAGCCTCTAGATATATAACAGCTCACACGATGTAAGTTTGGTAGCCTTTATCAACAACATTCTCCATACTCACCTCAGGATCTATAGGGAAGTACATATCGACTTCTCTTTGTAAACTCATTGAGTGAATCGACAAGTAAATTGCTTAATTAGGAGGAATCCAAGATGTTTTTCAAGGATTGGGACTCCCGAAGGACCGAGGAGCCTTCCGACCAAAGAGGAATGGAATGAAGATGGAGTCCACCAAAAAGGCACTAGGGAGACCACCATCTGAAGAGCAAGTTGACCTGTTCAATTCTTCCCAAAGTCTTATCCTTAACTGGTTTGCCATAAAATTGTAAATGATTCTTTATTGAACTTTTTCAATGAAAGATTACAACTTTAACAGTTTTTCGTTTACAGAAAATGAGAAAAATCTAATTCTCTTTATCTAAAACTAGACTCTAGAGTAGCTGTGGAGGACAATCCTACTCTCCGTTGACACTCTGTATAAAATTTTAGTTGGCGAAGATTTTGAGATTTTAATAGCACTAGCACTTAAGTAAAAATAGCTTTTTTTTTTAATATTGATCTCTCGATACCTTTTTCCGCTATTTATAGAGATTTTGAGACTTTTGAGTTGATGTAACTGTTCAACTATTGGCCTCCACGATCTGAGAATTAATTTTTCGCCTTTTGGTTTGGTGGGTTTGTATTAAATCTCCAGAATTTGTAACCAAAGTTTTTAATCCTCTAGATCGTAATTGAAAAGCGAAATGCGAATCACAATCTTTAGATTCACGTTTTCTTTAAATTGCAATCGAGACGCGAATCTCAAACTTTAGAGTTACGATTCATTCAGACTGCCACTGGGATGCAAATCTCAAACTTTAGATTCGCAGCTTTAGTGGGATTACAATTGAAATGTGGATATCAAATTTTAGATTTGCGACTCCTTTGGATTATAACTAGAATGCAAATCTCAAAATTTAGATTCATAGTTCACTCGGACTGCAACTGGAATGCAAATCTCAAATTTTAGATTCGCGGTTTTGTTGGACTGTGAATCTTAAACTTTAAATTTGTGGCTTTGTTGTGATGGTATATTCGCTTTTTGCATAATATGCTTGGGTACGATTATGAGACCCTACAGGGCCCACTCTTTATTAAT
Organism: Dracaena cambodiana; assembly: GCA_036321105.1. NCBI lineage: Eukaryota > Viridiplantae > Streptophyta > Magnoliopsida > Asparagales > Asparagaceae > Dracaena > Dracaena cambodiana. The sequence continues at coordinate 31,741,381 of JAYEPQ010000007.1, forward strand.
TCTGCAAATTTAGAGAAAGAGATTCACACTTCAGTTTCATTCACGAATCAAAAATCACATCTCATCTTTTATGGAAAATAAAGCACAGCTCTGTGAAGGTTACGTCTTATTTCTTTTGTAGTTTACATATGTGGATCTCTCTTTATGAAAATGATCCTCAATAAAAGAAAATTTCTATCAATAAAACCCCTTCCAAAGTTTTCAAAACTCCATGGTTTTATAAGTGTTTTGAAATACTTTGGATAATTTTGGCCGAAATACAATCTTCGCATTTTGAGAGGAAATACGACTTTGTATTCAGAATTGTAAATTTTTCACTTTTGGAAAATGGCACGACTCTACATTGGAGCCGCAGATCTCACGCTTTTTTATAGAGCACGACTCTATATTAAAGTCATGAATCTCGCACTTTTACATAGAGCACAACTCTGTATTAGAGCCGCGGATCTCACGCCTTATCCGGTATATCCGGAAAGTTACTACTTTTCTGGCATAGAGATCGAGACATTTTCTGAGCTACATTAATAAGGAAATCCTCACGAGATTCGCATCAGAAATCTCATCCGTCAAATCATCTGCTATAAAATCTCAAACTCGTCATTTAAAATATCTTTTAACAGTTTCTGAAAAATTTAAACTTCAAAGTTTCTCCAAACTTTCAAAACCCTTCATTTTCAAACTCCTCTTATCCTCAATTTTCTTAAGAATTTTAAGAAGATGATGAAAAATGCTTCATCCTCTGGCCTATCTGGCAGTGGTTCCCAAAATTCTCGGCCCACTTCGAGCGCCATAATGGTTCGGTAGGAGCCTTTAGTTGGAGGCAATTTTTTTTGCTTCATATCATGTTTGGAATTTATACTCTAACCCTAAAAGAGCATCTTCCTCTTCACTATTTTGTTTTAACACTCTCTTTCCTTCATATAGTGAATTACACCTTAAACCCTTGGCCAAAAGATCATTACTTTGGTCATACAGGAGAATATGATGGCGAGAAACAATTTAGACTCGGTCGAGTCTTTCTAGACTGTGCAACATCTAATGGTCGAGAGAGGAAGAGTAAAATTTTGAGTGCTACTCGCCCTACATTGCGGGAATTTATGACTACTGCCCCTTTTAAAGGAAAGAATAGGAATTTATTGAACAAGCCTCCTTTTTTGTTCGGTGATCATGTCTCAATCCCTAATGATTGCCTAGATGATGAGGTTTACAAGTGGCTTCGTCGGGTTAATGGTCGTAACCTATTTCTTCTTGACATAGAGAGATCCTATCTATTCTTGTACTTCAAGTCCCTTTCTATTCCCAGGACTTTGGATTGGCATTTAAATAGACTGCAAGATGGTATTTTTCTTGGTGGATTCAGTGCACAAGGTGCATTTTCTCGTTCTACTGAAAAACATTTTTGAGGATATTTCCAGGTTCTTTCAAGCAAGACCTCCTTGTGGGTCAGACTCCAGTGATTGCCTATACTTTCTTACATCGCTTTGTTGATGCTCAAGGAGAATTTCTAGTTCAAGACTTTTGCCCCGCTGGATAGATCCATTGTTCACCTAAGGGAGAATGGGCGATCTTGGTAAATTTTTTCTTAAACGTTTTTTAGGATCAATTGAAGTATGCAATCTGTATCGCGCAATCAGAGCAGTTCAATATGTAATTCCTCTTAGCATATTTTATTTTTTTCTTTGTTGGAATTGTATAGATGCTTGCACTTTCTTTACACCCTGCGGTGAATTATGGCTTGCGCTTCATAAAATGTATGAGATTTTAGGACTACTTATGGGAGATATTCCCTATGAAGAATATGTCCCCACAGGAGAAGAACTTCATTTATTGAAAACTCAGAATCCCATGATTTATGACACTTACTGTGAATTGCTTTGCCACTATCATATCTGTGCTCACATGTCTAATACTTGAAATGTGAAGCAAAAGAAATGGTTGCAGTATATTTTTCCAATATTTTCAAAGAGCAGTCCTGACTTAACTCGTCTTTCTCCAATTTCTGAGAAAAATGTTAAAGAGAGAATTGTTCAATATGGAATAGATGCGTACATTGCTGAATCAGATGAGGATGTCTTCAAGGTTGGGACAACTTTTGAGAGTTTTTATTATCAGGTTTTACAACCCATATCAGACCCTGCTTTGTTGGTGGGTTTTTTGATGTTATGGTTGAAAAAGTGTATGATTCCATCACAAGAAATCCTACCAATTGAAGTGGTATATCTGGCAGTTTTGTTAGTATTCGGCCGTCCACTCAATTTATTGCCAGCAATAGTTTGTGGAATCCAAAGTGGATTAAGAAAATTAATTACTAGATTCTGCAATTTCAAGAAGGACCGTGATAATGAAGGAAAACTGATTGTCAAGACTCCAAATCCGCTAGTGGAACTTTCATATACTTATTTGATGTCATGGATAGTTCAGCAATGCCCTTCATTGATAAGTCCAATTGATGCTCAAATAGATTTCAGCTCTCCAAAGGTTCAATTATGAGAAATCCCACTAGAAAGGAGGTTACATGGCTATGGTCCACAAAATACTTCGATATTATGCTAATTATGAATTATTTAAGTGTTTTCCTTTTTTTTTCCAAATGCTGGCTATGGAGAAGAATTTGTAGATGTAGCTGGTACTAATAAATTCACGACTCTATATCCTGGGTTCTTCTAGTGATTAATAAATATCTGTCCAGGGCACTTGGTTCTCCACTTAGGGAATCGCTATTATATTGAACCTTATTACCCAAGTCGCTTTTCTCGACAATTTGGGTATGATCAGTTGTATATTAGAAATCCAAATGCAAACATAAGTTTTACAAGGAATCTTTTCGAGGGGGCCAGAGCTTGGTTTCATTTCATCTCTGGTGGTACAAAGGACAAATTCAATCTTCCACTCAAGATCCCAAATTTGTCTATGAGTTTTTGCTTTTGCAAATGGTTCTGTTGTCCATTACATGTCTCATAATTTTGACATAAGTTTTACTTGTTTAAGAGACATTAGAGCATGGTATGCTCAAAAGAAAGAAGTAGTAGCACTAAAGTAGCTGGAATATAAGAGTTTGACCTTGAAGAAGTCTTATCAAGAGATGAAGACAATACTGCAATGGCCTCAATAGATTGACCTGTATCTCTCACTATTCCAACCTCTTCTCAATCAAAATCTTCTCCAAAGAAGATCTCTTACAAACAAAAGAGGTCAAGGCATCTTAGTGACCTGCTGATCATTCCACAAGATTCATTAGCGGAACTTGGCGCAACAATACTTAGTGCAGCCTTCGAAACTGCTAAGGAGGAACAAGAAGATGACGATGATGCGAAATTGATTCCTCGCTCATCTAAAAGCATCGGAGTCAAGGACATGTTTTTCCAAGCGATCATATCACAGAAGTTCCTTCTACTACACCAGCAATTGGGCTTCTTCCTATTGTCGTGTCTTCTTCAGAAAGATTACTTCAATTGGTGCAAGAGGAATCTGCTGTCTCTATTCCTTCAGTAATTCAAGTTATTAGTGATGATGATGATGATGATAGTGATTTCATTCACTCTTCTACTCCTCCATCAAACCATGGTAAATATACATTTCTAACAACAGAATAGAGAGCTGAGGTGTATGGAGACGAGACTACACTCTCAATTCGATATTTATTGCAAAATCTAGAGAATGACTGACTCACAAACTGAGGTCCATTGTCATGAATGATTCTTCTAGGTACTCCAAAGTGGTATCTACATGATGTTTGATGAATTTAATAACATATGAAGATTTTACTTCAGTTAAAGCAGCAAGTTCAGTCCATTTTGAGAAGTAATTTGTTATAGCCAATATAAATCGATGACCCCTTGTTAAAGGCAGGAAGATTGATCCAATAATGTTTATTCTCCATTGTTTAAATGGCCATGATGTAGTTGTTGGGTGGAGATACTCCGGAGCTTGATGTATGAAATCCGCATGTATCTGACAGGCTCTACATTTCATAGCATAAATGACTACGTCTGTCATCATTTTGGGCCAGTAATAACCCATTCTTCAGAGTCTATCCCAAAGTTTTGGTCCTGATTGATGCGCTCCGCAAATGCCATTGTGAGTTTCTTCAAGTGTTTCTTGAGCTTCTTTGTTAGAAAAATAACAAAGTAGAATTTCAACGTAAGATTTTCTATATAATGTCCTAAGTTCAGCATTATAATAGAATCGAACAGTTTTTCTTTGAATTGCTACTGCTTTTTTAGGGTTTTCTGGCAATATTCCATAAAGAACATAATCTATGTAAGGAAATCGCTAGTCTCTTGGTTCAAGATTAGACTCAAGAGCATGTACTTCATCTCTTCTTGTTTCTTATCTGAGTTCAATTCCACCTCAAGCTCATACTTTGGGCAAAACAGTTCTTTACTTCCCACTGTTACATGTTTGCTAGTGTTTTTGAGTAACACTAAAGTAGCAGTCAAGGAAGCTAGTGTATCTGCATAATCATTTTGGTGATGTGGTACATGACTAATATAGAAACAATTAAAGCTATCGCCATTTTTATTACTGCTTGGTAATATGCAATAGATCTTTATTTCTAACTTCATATTCTCCTCTAATTTGGTTATAACAAGTTAGGAATCTATGTATGCTTCTAAATACTTCACCTTTAGCTATTTAGCTATTTTAAGCCAACCATTAAGGCATTATATTCAGCAATATTATTAGAGCATGAACTTGTCAATGAGTATGTTCTAGGAATAATATGGTTATAGGGAGAAATAAAACAACTCCCACTCTTGTTACCATCTTTCCTTCATTCTAGGAGTGTCATCAAAGAAAATTTGCCATACTTATTCTTCAACAACATTTTCTTCAGCAATTTTTTGTTGAATATCCTTTTTCGAACTTATATTTCCTTCACCTACTTCACCAGGGATATCTTCATACAGTTTTGAAGATACTGGAATCGGGTGTTCAGCTAAGAAATCAGCTATACCTTGTCCTTTAATTGATTTTTGTGGAATGAAATGCATATCATATTATGGCAGTAGAATGGCCCAATTAGATAATCTGAAATTTAATGACCCAGGCTTGGTCATTAATATTCTTAAGAGATTAACTCTCGATATAATGTGGATTGTTTGTCCCACTAAATAGTATCGCATTTTCTGTATTGCAAACACTAAAACTAGACATTTTTTTCCACTGGATTATGTTGATGTTCAACTCCAATCATCATTCTACTGAGATAATAAATGACTTGCTCATGCCCTAATTCATTCTTTTGCACCAATAAAGCTCCCAAGAATGATTCATATCTCTCACATATAACAGGAAAGGTATTCCTGAGACTGGAGGTACAAGAACATGTGGTTTGGTGAGATATTCCTTGATTTCTTCAAATGCTTTCTGGTATGTATCATCCCAATTGAATGATACTCCTTTCTTCATCAACCATGTAAAAGGTTGGCATTTTTTAGAAAAATTTGATATGAATATGCGAATGTATACTAGCCTACCCTGCAATCCTCTCAATTCTTTAAGATTTTTAGGTGGCAGTACATCTTGGATTGCTTTAATTTTGTCTAGATCAAGATGAATTTCTTGGAAGTAACTACTAAGCTAAGAAATTTTCCACTGGAAACTCACAGAAAAGATTTATTAGGATTCATCTTAAACTGGTGTTTCTGCATGAGATCGAACATGGTTCTCAAATCATGAAGATAATCATTCTTATTCTTACTTTTAATTGTCAGATCATCTACATAACATTCCACTGTCTTGCATAGATTTTCTTAGAAATCATGTTCATGGCATATTGATATGGAGCATCAGCGTTTTTCAGACCAAATGGCATGACAGTATAATAGTATACTCCAAATGGCATTCTGAAAGATGTATGCTTCTCATCATCAGGGTACATTTTAATTTGATTATATCCTAAATATTTATTAATAAATGACATCCTTTCATAGCCGCAAATATTGTCAATCATGATGTCCGTAATAGGTAAAGGAAATTCATCCTTCGAGCGTGCTTCATTCAAATCCCTGAAATCAATGCAGACTCTAATCTTTCCATTCTTTTTAGTTACGGAGACTATATTCACGAACCAGTCTGAATGTTGTTCTTCCCAAATGAAGCCTGATTTAATTAACTTTTTAATTTCAGCTTCAATTGCCTCCATAATTTCAGGACGGAACCTTCGTTGTTGTTGTTTAATTTATGATCCATGACTTTTGGGTCGAGTCCTGGCATATCTTCATAATTCCAGGTGAAAACATCAATGTACTCTCGAATAAGAAAGATCATTTCTTCTTTTTCCTTCGAAGATAAATTTTTACTTATAAATATAGGTTTAGAATTGGTTTCATCACCTATATTTATTTGGATCACTTTATCTTCAGTTGGAGGTTCTCTTTGTTCAAATTGAATTTTTCACTTCATATTGAGGTGTTTTTCCCAAAGATCATCTTTGATTGGTAATAATTCATCATCTTCTTCTTCTTTGTCTACAGAGACCATATTGATGGAGACTTCTTGAAAAATAGCACTAATGCTTACATCAGAATCCCAACATGATGATTTTGACGAATGAGTTTGTTGCTTTTCTTCAGATGTTATATCCGAAAGATCTTCAAGAGTGATAATATATCCCAACCCCTACTGGTTTTATCGTAATAGTCGGGCATCTTTCCTTTCGGAACAAAAGGTTGAAAAATTGCCTTCCTCCCTCTTCCAAAATTTAACCCCCTGTCTTTAGTTAGGTTATATCCTAATTTTCTCATTAACTTATGGAAATTTTCATCATAATGGAAGAATCCAGAATTTTTCTGTTTTTCTTCAGAATCTAAATGTTTTCCTTTATTCTTATTATTTGCTTTTTCAAATATTATAGGTTTTTGATTTTTATTCTTAGGAGGAACTTCAAAAACAGCTTCATTTGCATCTCCATTGTCATCACTTTGTATGTAAAAGGATGATCAAATGGGTGCTTGAAATAAAGCTAAAAAATATATTTTATCTAGGTGATCACTGAACACATTAGTACTAGTACTTGAGGGTTCAGAATCAACACTAGAATAATACGTAAACTCTATATATTCATTAATTATCCCCTCGCCATCAAAGTTGGCGGTGTCATTTATATGAAGCCCTTCAAGGCTTATTACAATGAGATCTATTTTCCAAATTTCATTATCAAATTCTGAATTTTTGGATCCTGATTCAGTGTCAGTTTTATTGCCGCTATCAGATTCTTCCAAAGCAGGTTGTTTGGCTGCATCAAATATATCTTGGTATAGCAACGTATCAGTAAAGTAGTTTTCTACTCCTTTAAAGGGTTGCTTTTCTACCACCAGGGTCTTCACATTTCTATCTTTGTCTATATATTTCATACATTGATAAAGTGTAGAAGGAACGATGAGGTTGATATGAATCCATGGTCTTCCGAGTAGAAGATTATAAGACCTGTCAGTAACTATTACATAGATGTGACCTCCATCTTCAAGTCTCCAATCTAACATTTCAACTTTACTTTGCCAAGTGGTCTGCTACCATTAGCATTGAACCCGGAGATGGTAATATTTGTTGATGCCAATCTGCTAATTGGGATTCCAAGATATCGCAACATCCTTCTTGGTATAACACTTAGGGCGGATCCAAGATCAATTTGGATTTAGTCAATCTCTAATGACCCTATGTATTTTTTGTAATACAAAGAATGATGATGGTTATTATTTTTTACTTGCATATCTTCTGACGAGAAGGTTATGCAAAGAATCCTTTTAGAAGTTTGATGGCATACTGTACAAACTTCTTCTTCTTTAGATGTTACTGGAATTTGAGCTAAGAACACTTCAAAATTTTACAGAGCTTCTCTTAAACCTTCTCTAGTTTGCCTAGAGAGCTTTAGGAGCTCCTACATAGTAATTCTTGTAGGAATATTAGCCAATTGTGCCAATACATCAAATTTGAAAGGTTTCTTAGAACTTTCTGCAGGCTCTTTATCTTTACTTTTAAGAGCTTTGTCAAATTTAAGCTCTTTTGGCTTATTCTTTTCTGGAGATAACTGAGGTTCTACTACTTGATCATAATTTTTCAAGTATTATTTGCCAGAACGAGTCCCAGAAGGCTTTGGTTGATCCGTGTTAACTGCTAAAGAATTCTTTGGCTCTTCTTCTTCTGAGTCTGATAGAGAGAGAATTTTTGCATCATCCTCAGAAATTGTAGTACAACATTGGAAGTAAAAATCTTCCCTTTGAATTTCTTCTTTATCGAATTTGAAATCCATTGTTCGTCTTTAAGGAGATCTGAATGTACCCACATTATTTCTCCTTTTGAGATTTCAAAAGGATGTAATCATTTCTTTTTTGTTGCTGATGAGGATCATAATTCACAATCCTCATTGTGCATTTAGGAATGGACTAAACTCCGTCTTGAATAGTCGACTCTATCCATTCTGGAGCTTTTTCAAATCTGACAGTTACATATTCGTGATTACTCTCTTCTAGTCTTCTCATAATTTGATGAGCTTAGCATCCACCAGAGCCTGAATCTTATCTTTAAGGATATAATAATTTTGACTGGGATGATTAGTGATCCTATGATACATACAATAATTAGGATCATTAAATTTTCTAATTTCTTTAGGTCGCTTGGATTCTGATAGCTTCAGCATATTCTTAGTCATGAGTAAATTGAAGATAGTATTAGTATGCTCATCTTAAAAGAATATTGCTTTTGAGGGAACTGCGGTTGTGAAGGATTCTTTGGAAAAGACTTTGCAGAATTTGGTGTATCAACCGCCATTGTCTCTTTTCCTTTGTGTTCCTTGGGTCGAGAAGACTGGTGTGATCTAGAATTCTTATTCTGCCTTGGTTTCTCTCCTTTTTCTTCTTCTTCAAACCTTTGTGTAATTTCTTCAGCCTCTTCAATTTGTAGCGAAAGATTTTCCAAGTAGAAGACTTTACAACCCCCATTCTTGAATGAACTTTGGTGGAGAGATTGTGTCGGCAAGTTTCTATCAATATTTTCTCTGGTATCTCATACGGACATCTTAGAGAATTATTTCTAAATTTTTTGATAAAATTTTGAGCTGATTCTCCTATCTTTTGCTTTGTGACCAAGAGTGTTGGCATTAAAACTTCCATATCATTTTCATAAAACCTTATTAGAAAGGCCTTTTCAATGTCATTCCACGAATTGATGGTTCCCAATTCCAACAATCGGAACCATTCAAATGCTAGACCTGTTAAGGTACTAACAAAGACTCGTGTAATGATCGGGTCATTTCTAGTTAAATGTCCCGTCTGCGACTTAAAGTAGTAAAGATGCTGATTTGGTAATCATTTACCATCGAATGATTTGAGCTTCAATGGTTTGTAATTCTTCGGGAATGGTATAATTTTTCATTCTATCGGATATGGTCTTATAACCCCTAGCTCTTGCAAATCATTCTTATGCATGAGAGCATCAAGTTGATTTTGAAAACTCTCCATCCAAACAGTGTTTGCATTTTCTTTTTGATTTGGATCTCTTGATGATGGGAGTGTACAAAGTGATTATCTTCTTCTTCACGATGATCCTCATTATTTTCATTCTCATCCCTAGGAGAAACGCGAGATGATTCTTCTGTATTCTTTCCTTTGTCATTTCTTGAATTACGTAAAGTTTTAGAAGAAGATTCTCTTATATCATTTCTTCTTACTTTTTCCAAGTCCAAAAAGACATAAAGCATATCTCTGATTTTATTGATAGTATTTTGCTATTATTGGATGGTATTATCTTATTCATCAATCCTCCTTATGAATTCTTCTGGAGTATTTTGTGCCATATTCATGGATACGGAGTCTTCAAAGAATGAGTCCGATGTCTAAGACTCAGCCACAGCTGAATTTACTATGTCTTCTTCATCAGAAGAGACTCCAGCCATTTGTTTGTAGACTAATAGTACTATTACTCCTTTCCTGAGTCAGGTGTTCTGAAAAACACCCGCATCTCACTAAATACACTCTTCAAACCTGAAGAATGTTTGAAATCAGAGGAATCTTTTCTAGGAAATTTCTTTATTTTTTTGACCTTTTTCTTCCCAAAACTTATCATATTAGATGATACTTCAGGATATTCGAGCTCAGAAAATTCTTGCTTGTTACGTCGTCTCCTTTTTAATGGTTGAGACAAAAACGTAGTAAGTCGGTTGAAAACTGATTGTTTAGCGGGAGCCACCACACATTGGCAATGCGACAACACTGCATTGATCAACTGCTCACAATGACAATAAGACATTCGGAATTTTTCTCTCTTTTATTGAGAAATTCCCTAAGGTCTCTTGTATCGGAGCTCATTGCTTTGCTAATGGAGATGTCATTGTCTCCAAATGATATCTTCGGGATGGGAGTTCCTATCCCTTTGAAAATTCCAGGAGCAAATTTTACTTTAACCGTAGTAGTGGATGGGTGAACTTCTTGAACATAAGTTTTAAAGGCTAGTTCTTCTTTAGAAGCGCGTTTTTGAAAACTGCGCTTTTCTGTTGGCACGCGAATTTGCGGATGGCGTCTATTTGTAAAAATGCGATCTTGAACATCATGTTTATCTCTCGAGGTATGATGGGTGGGGTCCTCACCTGGTTTGTGGAACACATGTAAACTCCGTATTTGTAATTATAAATAAATTTGGTGGGTGTACGGTGTTTTTTGTTAGAAAAAACCTATCTGCATCTTGATTTTTCTTTTGTCGTCTGGAACCACCACTTCCCTCTTTGGTTTCCATACTTGAACTGTATGTCTTCACGACTGTAGCTCAATAGGCTCTTGTTGCTTCATGGCTCTACAAAAAGCACGAGCTCTGCTTCTTCATAAGTTCCTTCTCATCGTGCGGGTGAGAGAAACTTTGTTTTCTGAGTCATTTTCTTGACAATCAAAAAATGGTCGTTTACCCTTGTTATTATGGAGATCCTGATCCATCTTCTCGAGTAGATCCTCATGGGTCTTCGTTGGAACAAACCCTAAGTCTTGTGCTGGTGAAGGTGATGATTCTCCTTTAGGACCAGAATGGTTTGAGGAGTCTTTTGATTGAACTCCTATCTTCGAAACCTCTTTAGAGGCTGAGTTGTTAGAAATCTTACGGCATTTCCGTAAGGAATTAGGGCTTCTAGAGCTAGAGGAGAGGAATTCCTCATATTTCTCCTTATCGAACTCAATGATGAGTGATTTGACCATGCTGCCAACTGGAATATTATCAGATTGAGCTACAACCATATCATCAAAGATGATAGGGATCCCCAGCAGAGTCACCAATGTTCTGTTTGCCATAAAAATGTAAATAATTCTTTATTGAACTTTTTCAATGAAAGTTTACAACTTTAACGGTTTTCTGTTTACAAAAAATGAGAAAAATCTTATTCCTTCTTTATTTAAAACTGGGCTCTAGAGTAGCTGTGGAGGATGATCCTACTCTCCGTCGACACTTTGTATAAAATTTTATTTGGCAAAGGTTTTGAGATTTTGATAGTACCGGCACTTAAGAAAAAATAGCTTTTTTTAAATATTGATCTCTCGATACCTTTTTTCGCTTAACCTTTAGCTATTTATACAGATTTGGAGACTTTTGAGTTAATGTAACTGTTCAACTGTTGGCCTCTACGATCTGAGAATTAATTTCTTGCCTTTTGGTCTGATAGATTTGTATTAAATCTCCAAAATTTGTAACCGATGTATTTAATCCTTTGGATCGTAACTGAAAAGCAAAATGCAAATCTCAATTTTAGATTCACTTTTTCTTTAAATTGCAATCGGAACGTGAATTTCAAACTTTAGATTCACGGTTTTTTCAGACTGCCATTGGGATGCGAATCTCAAACTTTAGATTTGTAGGTTTGGTGAGATTACAACTGGAGCGCGGATCTTAAACTTTAGTTTTGCAGCTGTTTTGGATTATAACTAGAATGCGGATCTCAAAATTTAGATTCACAGTTTCCTTAGACTGCAACTGAAATGCGAATCTCAAATTTTAGATTCGTGACTTTGTTAGATTGTGAATCTCAAACTTTAAATTCACAGTTTTGTTGTGATGGTATATTCGCTTTTGCATAATATGCTTGGGCATGATGATGAGACCCTACAGGACCCACTCTTTATTAATTCTGCGAATCTAGAGAAAGAGATTCACACTTCAGTTTCATTCACGAATCAAAAATCGCATCTCATCTTTTATGGAAAATAAAGCACAGTTCTATGAAGGCCATATCCCCTTATTTCTTTTATAGTTTACATATGTAGATCTCTCTTTATGAAAGATGATTCTCAATAAAAGAAAATTTCTGCCAACAAACCAGATCCAGAAAGAAGACTACCTTCCACAGATTGGTCACCCAGTCAAAACTTCCTCTAAATGAAGGGATCCATTATGATTTTGTGAGTACCATAAGGTTACTAAACATACAAATGAAGCATGTATCCAACTGTAGAAAGACATTGAAAAGCAAGCAACAAGAATATCTGAAGAAATTTATTTACAATAACATAAGAACCCCACCAGATCATGCTAACTGGAGTCAAATTAAGGATAATATCCCCACTATCAAAAGAATATCTATGGTCCCATAAATTACATCCGAGTTCTCCTTATCACCCTTAGGACCATAATAAGACTGATTTTGGACATACTATTTTTGGTGACTTGTAAAAGTTCATTAAATTGAACATAAGAAAGTTCCAAGAAAACTCCATCCTATATTTAGCAATATGATTGTAACATTATAACATAGCTCTAAAGAGTCACCAGAAACATTAGTCTTCTACAGACCTAAACCCATAAATCCCTAGTTTGGGGGCTTGCCCATTGATAGTACTCAGCAATTCTTGCCACTTATAATACTAGTCTAGGCAGTCTCTGCTTATTGGCAATATTTAACAATTCTCCCCACTTCGTCCTGCCAATATTTTTCTATTTGCAGTACTCAGCAATTCTTACCACTTACTGTACTCACTCTTGGTAATCTTCATCTATTGGTAGTACTCTGCAATTCTAGTCACTTGCAGTACTCTCCTCAGAAATCTTGACCACCTATTCATACTAGTCAACAATTTTTGCTTTACAGTACCCTCACCTACAATCTCTGCCCATTGACAATACTTGGCTATTCTTGCTACTTATAGCACTAATCCTAGTAATTTCCATCACTGGAGTATGAATAGATAAAGGAAGTATAGTGGTTATGGCCATCGCAATGATGGGCCCCTACTCATAATGGGCGAACATCTAGCCTCGGGACTATAAGCTCCTAAATATTATACACCATCTAATACTCTTCCCAACAATCTTCTTGGCATGTACTCGTTGCAGTAATAATAGAAGTCTTGTGATTACGATTGACACAATAGTAGGCCACCATTCTCAGGCGCTAGCACCTGATAACAGGACAGTGAACCACAAAACTTTCCACCCTTAGGCAGTACTTTCACCTCATGGAAACCTAAATAACCATGAGAGAGTGCTATGACAGTACCACTGTAGCATATGTTCTATCATTCTAGTGGGTGCATACCTAGCACTTAGACAATCCTGTCGCAAAACCTTCTGCTCGCTTGGCAGTATGAGGTAATAAAAGAAGTCTAGTGATTAGGCCAGTGGGGATAATGGGTCACCACTCATAACGAGCTAAAACCTAGAACTAGGACAGTAATCTATATAATTGATATGATAAATCTACTACAAGCACACAGTATCGGTTGCAGTGGTTTACAGGTCGTTCCCATGAGAACCTAAAGTGTTTTGCATTCTTCCTAATTCTTTAGTCCTAATGAGCTAACTATGGATTCTAAGTTGAATTCGAGTTATTCTAATTAGCCTAGAATATAGAATCGACTAGTTCACAATCAAGTATTACTTTTATTATTTTCTTCATATCATAAAAACTGATCTTTTAGTTTTAATCTTTATTTAAAATGATATAAACAAGATCTATCAAGTGATGTGCAAACATAACTCATCAAAGATACTACTTTTCATAAAAATAAACTAAATCGTTAAATAATGCTATGAAGAAAACGAAAATCAACAACTCCAAACCCTAACTAAGCATAGGCTATTAAGATACTTAGCTCAAGTATAATCTATCTAAGTATTAATCTAAGAGTTATTGTATTTTAATTTTTTCATTGAAATATTATATCTTTATTATTTTATTTTAAAAAGAAAACAATAAAAAAGCAATTACATGGTGATTCCTGGTTTTGTCTACATCCTAGAGCTAAATTATATTAGCTACTCATGTTACTAATTAAAAATCCTATTTTTTCTATGAAAGCGCGTAAAGATCTAAACTAGAAAGCAATTAAATCTATCTAAAAAGCAACTTAAATATTTCTACACACTAGAAAATCCTTGAAAACAATGGAGTCACCTCTGGAGCGCAATATGGAACCGTCACCCCTTCGGCAAAATCCTATCTTTATTGATTATCAAGAGTATAAAATTACATAATAATCCTATGTTACAAGGACATAGATAATATATAGGTTTTGAAGAACCAAACCCTAATCTGACTACAACTAAGTAACTACAAAATTACATCGAAGATCCCATAAAAACAATCATGACAAGTGGACCCCATAGTGCCACTATTTGGCGGCAATTGATGCTAAATGGCGGCATTACAGTGAGTTCTGGACTTCAACTCTCTTCTTCATGAAGTTCCGGCCTTGTTCCTTTCATTTAAATGACTTTAATTGACTTTGGTTATCTGCAACTTCACGTTCTTATAGCTTTGTTTACTTTTAGCTCTTTTCTGGACTTGGTTTTCTAATCTAGCTCTGAGTTTATGTCATCTCCATGTAAGAGTAGGTTTCACCTAAAACACACTAAAAATATCCAGTAGTATTATTTATATACAAAAATTGATAATATGGAGGCTTTAAATATGCAATATATGACACTCATCATAGCTCCATACCTATCTTCTGCTAGTTCTTCAGCAAAATCTAGACCTAAAAAAAATCCTAACTCACTTTTGCAGGAATCATGATTGCACTTAGCACGTGCAACAAGTGGTTAAACCCCTAAGTTATCATAGTGGACTAGTTGTGTCTCGTGAGGGTTTACAGTGAATATATCCACAAAATTCGTAAAGAAGGTAGATTAAGGAATAAAGAAAAAAATAAGGATAACAAAAAATTAAGAAAAATAAAAGTTTACACAAAAGAAAGAAAAATATTTTTTTCTTTATTTTCTACAATTAATCTTACTAATATACAAATTTAAGAATGCATTTAGATTATCAGTTTTCAAGTCAAGTATCATATCAAATACACAATCATTTTAATCAAAAATTCAAATCTTATTTTTCAATACCCACTAATAAATAATTCATTAGCTCCATACATCTACATGCATGTATGATAGTCTACTTCGGGTTTGGACTCAAACTCTAACTCATGATTCATTTCTTCTCTTTAAACAATTTTTTTCTTTTTCTTTTTTGTGAATATTTCAGTTTTCATGCAAAAATTCACGCTTGTTTAGGTGCAAATACACGATTACTCAAATCATACTCTGATTTTTTTATTTCTAAAGGATTATTGCTTTAAATACCAGGTCACTCCTTTTTTTTAAGGATCATTGTCTTAAATACCATGCTTACCTTTTTTTTCTTATTTTAAGGATCATTGCCTTAAATATCAAGCTCACCTTTTTTTATTTTATTTTTGTTTAGAGAGGGAAGACTGCTTAATTGTTATTATTTTTATGCTTAACCTAATAAACTATTGTGAAGTGAAAAATAGATGTATACTTACCTCAAAATAACTATCAGCAGTATTTATTTTTTGGATTTTTATTTTATTATAAAATTCTAAATGTATTATCCAATCTACTTTCCTATCAAATTTCAAATCTAAATTTATTTTTTTATTTGTAATTATGTTGATTTATTAAAGAAAATATTTTTTTAAACTTTTTTTAGTTTTTTTAATATTTTTCTGTTTTTTTACTTTTTTTTATAGATTTTCCTTATTTTTTCTAGTTACCTTAAAAACTACTCAAAGTGCAAAATAAAGAAATCCAAAAAATCTAAAAATAAAATAAAAAACCTACAATAAAAACTGAAGACCCTAGAGAAACATAAAAAGTTACTAACCCTCTCCCCCACACCTAAATTTGTGTATGCCCTCATACATAAACCAAGGGCAGTAAAATAAATATGAAAACTATTGTACAAATATTATACAAATAATGAGAGTCGTGAAAAGTCACGATCTCAATATCGTCATTTTATTAACGCATGAAAAGCGGTTACAACTTCTCAATTGTTTCACACTTTTATAGTGTGTGCATTATAAACGTGAAATGGGTGTATTGTTGTGTCTCATCATCCTTCTATAAGTTGTGAAATTATCTTTTTGCTTCTTATTCCGTCCTTACTTTTTCTTTATCCACATATTAGCATTAATAATTGGATTAAAGAATTCTTCATTATAAATATGCTAATCATCATTAGTAATAAGTACACATGTAGGAATATCGTGAGGTGTGAAGAGTGCAACATAATCAAGTGAACCAATTGTGAATTGTGATTGCTATTCTAACTCACGAAGTAATGCAAGCTCCTATGCAAACAAATCCTCAAAATTTTGTGCATAAATGAATGGGACTCTTGCACAAGTATCATCATACGTAGAGTTAGTATATGCCAATTCGTTGAATAGTATGAGCTCATCGTCGAAAATTTGCTCAAATAAAAGTTTATTATCAGTGCAAGAGGTAGAATGAGAGTGCAAACTATGAATCATGTTTACCTCAGTGAGGGAGCTCGTTGTATACTCATCCATATTGAATATGTTCAATGTCACAATCATATTCCCAAATGATAGTTTCATGAGGCCACTCCTGTAATCAATTAATACATTTGATGTTGTAAGGAATTGTCTGCCCAAAATAACGGGAATTTGATTCCGTGGATTGAAAATCGGCTCAGCTTCTAAGATAATGAAGTCTACTGGAAAGATGAACTCGCCGACCTTAATGAGCTCATCTTCAACCATACTAAGTGGTCTCTTGATTAAACAATTAGCTAGCTGTAATGTGATCTTGGTAGGTTAAAGTTTTCCAAACTCCAGTTGCTGATAAACAGTATAAGGAAGCAAATTGATACTTACCCCTAAATCAAGCAATGCCCTATCAAATGTAGTGTTCCCAATGGTGCATGAGATTGTGGGGAACCTAAATCTTTGTATTTGACAGGCATGGAGTTAGTGAGGATTTGCGATATATTTGTAGTAAAAAAAACTTTCTCAAGAGTATTTCTTCTTCATTTCTGAATGCACCAATCTTTGAGAAACTTGGCATAAGTGGGATCCTATTGTATAATATTAAGGAGTGGAATATTAACGTTTACCTACTGAAATATTTCAAGAATCTTCTCTACTTGCAGTGAAGGCTTCCTAAACCGATTGGGATATGGTACTTTCGACTTAGGAACAGGTTCTTCCGAATGAACATGTGATGGTGACGGAGGTGATGGAGATGGATGTGGAGAAAGAGATGGAAAATATGGTGTAGCCTGCGGAATAGTAGGAGTGAAATCAGGGAGCATGGCTACATTATTGTCTACTTGCTTACCAGATATGAGCATGTGAATGGTATTGCATTGGTGAATATGGGATAAAACAGACTAAGATGAGTTAGAGTTAGGGTTCATTATTGGTTGGTTCGGAAAAATACCCAGCCCCTACTCACTCAGCTGTGTGGATAACTATCTAACATGCTGCTTTGTATTCTTAATCAACTGAGAACTTGCAAGAAGTTATTGGTCAACTCGTTGTATAAAGTCAATAAACACTTTCATTAAATTTTGCATTTGTGTGTCTAAATTAGACGTCATCTTGAAAAAGGTTCTCCACATTCCTTCCAAGTATTGTTAGCTATCTATCATAATCATTATTAGACTCCTACTGTGATATGATTGATTATGTGGAGATGGTTTATTTTTTGTTATTCCCTTAATTCGTAGTATTCGGGTGTTGATATACACCCACGTTAGGTCTCGAGAACTGACCATTAGCTGAGGTTGCATGTTAGGATTGGGGGCTTCCTGATATTGCCTCTGACTCCAAGAGAGATTGGATGGTTCCTCCAACCAAAATTATATGTAGGAACATATGGATTATTCATGGGTCTTGGATATAAGGCGTTTGCCTGCTCAAGTATCGGACCGATAGAATTCAAAAACAGTGGACACTCCTCCATGACGTGATTTGGAGTTCCGCAATTAAAGTATGTGGGACCTTGTATTTGGTTGACATGACCCACTGTGGAGCACTAGTGGTCTCCAACGCCTCAATTCTCCGCATAAGTACTGCAATCTTAGCTTTAGCAGCTATCGAGCTATCGATGCTATGGATCCCACTCTTATGTGTAGAATTTGATAAATTGAGTTTCTCAGTGGGACTCTCCCACTACATAGTTTTCCATAATAGATCCTTAAGGAACTCCTAGCTTCATCCTCATTCTTTCTCCCCCTAATACATGGACTCAAAAAGAGTTTTGGATGTGTAATCGAGTTCTTTGTACACGATTTTACACATCCACCACTTTTCTATCGCATGGTGGGGGCACTGAACTAACAAATGTTTGAACCATTCCAAGTATTTCCAGAAAGATTTTTCCAACACTTGACGGAATTGATTAATTTAGTTTCAAATTTTTTTCATCTTATGCGTGGGATAATACTTCTTGAGAAAAACAGTAATTAATTCATCCCAAGTAGTGATTAAATCAGTAGGCATACTATACAACCACTTCTTGGCATTATGTTTGAGAGCGAATGGAATGAAGCGGAGGTTAATTGCATCCTTCGATAAATATTGCAGTTTAATCATCACGTACACTTCCTGTAATTTACTGATAAAAAAATATGCATCCTCAAATTCAAAATCAGTGAATTTAAGAAGCATGCTGATGTACTGTGGTTTAGTTCATAGTGATTACCCATTGTGTGTGGAAGTTTGATATATGACGGTAATGATATGCACAGCGGGTAACATCAAACCTAATGGATCGAGATTGGTTGGTCCATTTTTCTCCAATGAACAAATCTAATCTCACAAGTCAATCAAATTGATCACGGATCCAATATGGCATGAACCAACGACCGTGAGTGAATGTGTGAATTTCCTAAACTAATGAAAGAAGTGAGGTGTAGTGAGATGAAATGATGGAAGAAATATGATCAAAGCAAAATGTGATGTTCTACAGTATATATATTTTTATTTTTTTGTAATTTTTTACAGAATCAAAAATCCAAAATACAAAACTAGAGAGATAAAGGGATAGAGACACACCAAATTTGGCTCCAAACGGCAGCAATTGCCACTGTTTTGCGGCAAAAAAAGGGAGTTTGGCTCCCTAGTTTCTGCAGTATACTTCTGAGTCTTTTATCTTTTCATTTTTGCTTTCTATATCTAAACTTTCAAGTTTCTACACACTCAACACACACTGTTAACTCGTAAAACGTTAGAAAAAGCAGGAAAACACTGTCGATCCCTGGCAACGATACTAAAAACTTGATGTGATAAATCTACTGCAAGCGCATAGTATCGGTTGTAGCGCTTTACAGATCGTTCCTATGAGGATCTAAGATGTTTTGCGTTCTTGCTAATTCTTTAGTCCAAATGATCTAACAATGCATACTAAGTTGAATTCAAATTATTCTAATTAGCCTAGAATATAGAATCTACTAGTTCACGACTAAGTATTACTTTTATTATTTACTTCCTATCATAAAACCTGATATTTTAGTTTTAATCTTTATTTAAAATGCTCTAAGTATGAGGTATCAAGTGACGTGCAAGTATAACTCATCAAAAATACTATTGTTCATAAAAATAAACTAAATCATTAAATAATTCCATAAAGAAGATGAAAATCAACAACTCCAAATCCTAACTAAGCATGGGTTATCAAGAAACTTAATTCAAGTATAAACTATTAAAGTATTAATTTATGAGTTGTTGTATTTTAATCTTTTCATTGAAATATCATGTCTTTATTATTTTATTTTAGAAAAAAAATAATAAAAAGCAATTACTGGTGATTCCTGATTTCCTCTACATCCTAGAGCTAAATTAATTTAGCTACTCATGTTACTAATTAAAAATCCTATCTGAACTAGAAAGCAATTAAATCTATCTAAAAAACAAATTAAATATATTTTGACTCACTAGAAAATCGTTGAAAACAATGAAGTCACTGCTGGAGTGCAGTATGACGATCGCCACCCCTTCGGCAAAACCCTATCTTTATTGATTGCCAAGAGTATAAAATTACATAATAATCCTGGGTTATAAGGACACGGCCAATATATAGGCCTCGAAGAACCAAACCCTAATCTGACTACAATTAAGTAACTACAAATTACATCGAAGATCCCGTAAAAAATTCATGACAAGTGGGCCCCACAGTGCCTTTATTTGGGGGCAATTAATGATAAATGGCATCATTACAGTAAGTTCTAGGCTTCAACTCTCTTCTGCATGAAGTTCTGGCCATGTTCCTTTAATTTAACTGACTGTAATTGATTTTGGCACTCTGTCACTTTACGTTCTTGTAGCTTTGTTCACTTTTACCTCTTTTCTAGATTTGGTTTCCTAATCTAACTCTGAATTTATATCATCTCCTTATATGAATAGGTTTCACCTGAAACACATTAAAAATACCTGAGTAGCATTATTTATATACAAAAATAGATAATATAGAGCCTATAAATATGCAATATATGATACTCATCAGTAATCTTTTGCACCACCTAGTACTTGTCCTGCCAATTACAGGAAATCATGTGGGGCTCGATCATTATTGGGCTCCATTGATGAAGGCTACGATGGTCATTATTGGAAAATTAACTTGCTTATCAGCAACATGTACTAGCATTATAGCAAAATCACGATAATATCTATACTTCTAGCAAGTTGATACCAAACTATAATAGCACATTGTAGGTAAATCAAGAGGCCATCTCTTAAATGCACCAGACGCTCCACTACATTGAGCTTAGCGAGGCTCAAGCAGGCGAGTGTTCATAACAAAGGCAACTAGCCACAAGCGACTAAACAGGTCTAGAAAAGACTTCATAGGAATCATTACTACTTGACCAAGTCAGATAAGTTTTTTGACTTGTGAATTATCCTTTCCACTAACTAGTTTCTTCTTTCCTCCTCTGCTTAGTGATGTGTATCAAACTACTACAGAACATAGTGTCAATTGCAACATAAACAGGTCATTCACATAGGAATATAGGGCATTTTTTGATCTAATGATTACCCTAATTATAGCAAGTTAACTAGGAAAATTAGAATTAAAAAGTGAATTATTTATTATGCTAAAAGTAGCGAAGATGTTTAAATCAATTGAACTAACATTCTGACAACGAAATTCTTCTTCTATCAATCCTTTTAAGATGCACGATCAAATAACATATTAAAAAGGCAACTTTTTTATTTGGTTTTAATAGAGTGTCTCTTAGCGTGATCTATCAAGTGTCATGCAAGTATAAACTATCAAATATGATATTTAATTACTCTAAATTAAATCAAATAAATAATTATATAAACAAAATAAAGAATATATATTCTAAACCTAATCTAAGCATAGATCATCAAAATCACCTTAAGAATAATCTATCAAAGACAAAAAATTACGAATTTGCATCTCTATGTTTATCTATAGAAAAACCATAACATTGATTTGAAAGACAAGAAGAACTCATGTTACAATTGTTAATTTAACTTCATCTACATCGTTAAGCTAATGAAAATTAGTTATATATAATTTTCTGTAAAAAGCACATATTTTTATCATAAAAATACATGAAAAATTAATTAATCTAAGAAAACAATTAAATCTAACTACGTAAGCAATAAATCTTTACTTAAAAGGCAATAAAACCTAACTTAAAAGGCAATAAAACCTAACTACAGATCAAATAAAAATATTTAGGAACAAATCAATGGAGAAAGAAAAAATCAAGACCTAAGGTATGGTGGGTGTCCAACCACAACTCTCAATCTCGAATTGAATTAAAATAAAATAAAGTGTACAAATAGACATCATATTTTACAAAGATTACAATAAATATATAGATTTCGGCTTTTTAAACCCTAATCCAACTAGTCCCACAGAGTTCTAAAATTTTAGAAATCCTTGTGAAAAATATTAGCTATTGTCTCAATAATTTTGCTGTCAAATAGCCGCGTTGATCGCTAATTCATGATGGTCAACATGCATGAGAAGACTCCTACTCCTCATATCAATCAGAACCAAAAACTGACGAGGAAATTCCTCTTTTTTGTTGTCAATCAGTGGCAATTGCTGCTAGTCAGTGACAAAATCATGACCTTTGGCTTCTAGATTTTTGGCATTTGATCTTCAAGCCTGAGTTGTAACTTTGTAGTTTTGAACTCTGTGGTTCTTCAAATTTCTCTTGTCAGCTCCTCCTAGACTTGATTTTTACTAGTTTTCCACTAATTTCATGTAATCATTTTTGCAACGGTACATAACCTGAAAAAGCCACTAAAATACCAAAGAAACATTATTTATATACAAAAATATATAAAATATGGTATATAAATATGCAAAATATGATACTCACCATACCCCCACACTTATCTTTTCCTAGTCCTTGAGAAAAACCAAACCTTGAAAAGAAGAATTCTAATTTACTTTCACAGAAATCGTGGTTGCACTCAGCACGTGTAACAAGGTATTAAACCCTTGGTCATCCTAGTGGATGAATTATGCCTCGTGAAGATTTGCAGTTAATACATTCACAAAATTCATGAAGAAAAGAGATTAAGAAATAAACAAAAAATAAGGATAATCGAAAATCAATAAGAATAGAAATTCCAAAACTAATAAAAATAAAATAATATGTACAAAGAAAGAAAACATTTTTTGGAATTTTCTATAATTAATCATACTAATATAAAAAATCAAGAGTGCATCTACATTACCAATTTTCCAAATTAAGTTTGATATCAAAAGCACTTGTCATTTTAATCAAAATATAAATCCAATCTTTCAATATACACTAATAATTAGTAATCTTTGGCTCATATACATTTACATGCACATGTGATGGTTTATTTCTGATTTTGGACTCAAACTCTCATGCATGATTCTTCTTTTTATCTAAAAATATATTATATTTTTTCTTTATTCTCCTTCTTTATTGCATTTTTCACCTTTTATGTGAATATTAATTTTTGCTCCTAATTACTTGGATCATACTCAATTTTGTAAAAATACTATTCATGTCAATACATATGGTTGATGATGCACACATACCTAACTACTTAATATTTTTTAAAAATTTAATAATAAAGGATCGTCACTGGCTCACTTTTTTATTCTGCTTTTTTTATCTTTTTACTTTTTCTCTTTTTTATTTTTT
Organism: Dracaena cambodiana; assembly: GCA_036321105.1. Taxonomy (NCBI): domain Eukaryota; kingdom Viridiplantae; phylum Streptophyta; class Magnoliopsida; order Asparagales; family Asparagaceae; genus Dracaena; species Dracaena cambodiana. The sequence goes on from JAYEPQ010000007.1 coordinate 31,764,785, forward strand.
TAAAAAGAAAAGATTACTTAATTATTATTTTTTTCATCCTTAACCTAATAAACTAGTCTGAAATGAATAAAATTAATGTTTAATTATCTAAAATTATCTTTAGGGATATCTATTTTACAGGTTTTAATTTTTTTTATAAAATTTCAAGCGTATTATCTAATCATACATCCTATCAAATCTCAAATCTAAATTTATTTTTCTTATTTGTAATTAGTTTGAATTCATGTAGACACTTTTTTTTTTAACTTTCAAGTTTTTAAAGAGAAAGAGCAAACAAAAATCATTTTTGTTTAGTTTTATATAAGATAAGGAAAATATACAAAAAGAACTTAAAAAACTACCCAAATGAAAAACAAAGAAGCCTAAAAATTCTAAAAGAGAAATAAAATTATAAGAATAAAAATAAACTATAGTAAAATAAAAATCCTAGAAAAGGAATTACAAAAGTCCTCCTCCACACCTAACTTCGTGTATGCCCTTTGATGAATTAAATATGAACACTATTTTACAATTAATATGCAAGTAATAAGTAATAAAAAAAAAAATCACGATTTTATCGAGATCACCGTATTAATGCATGAAAAGCAGTTATGACCCATAATTGCTTCCCATTTTCATAATGTATGCATTTTAAATGTGAAGTGGGTGCATTAAGCGTCCTCATCAACCTCTTGCTAGTAATGATATCTCATTTACGCCTCTTATGATGTTCTCTCTTTCTCTTTTTTCTCTTGTAAATATTGATGATTGGTTTAAATAAATTTTCAATATAAATATTCAAATTGTCATAAGCATCAAGCATGCATATGGGAATATCGTGAGATGTGAAGATGACACCATGATCTAACGAGCTATGGACTGTGAAATGTAGTGGCCTTCTAACTCAAAAAATAGCTCAAGCTTCTTTGCAAACAAATTCTTGAAGCTTTATTCATTAGCAAATGACACACTTGCAAAAGTGACATCATACATAAAATACCATCTCATCTAACAACATGAGATTGTCTTTAAAAATTTGCTCAAATGTGGGTTTAATATCAGCACAAGAGGAGTCGGTGTGTATACTGTGAACCATATTGACCTCTATGAGGGTGCTTGTAGTGTGCTAATCCATATTACATATGTTCAACGCTATAGTCATATTCCCAAATGATAGCTTTCATGAGGCCACTCATGCAGTCGATTAATGAATTTAATGTTGACCGAAATTTGGTTCCATGGATTGGAGGTCAGCTCAGTTTCTAATGAAATAAAGCCAACAGGATTTGGGGTCAGCTCAGTCGATTAATGCATTTAACATTGACACATGCTCTACAATCAAGCACGTCCTATCTAATGTAGTGTTCCAAATGATACATGATATCTTGGGGAACCTGGATCTTTGTACTTGATAGGTAACGAGTTAGAGAGGATTTGGGATACGTTAGTAGGAAGAAAAACTCTCTCAATAACATTTCTAGCTTATTTATTACAACACAAATCTTTGAGAAACTTGGTATAAGAGGGAAGCTATTGTATAATATCAAGTAGTGGAATGTTAATCTTCATCTGCAGAAATTTTTTGAAAATCTTCTCTACTTGCGGTGAAGGCTTCCAAAGCTGATTGGGATATCACTTTCACTTGGGAACTGTTTCATCAAAGTGAGAATAGGATGACAAAGAAGGTGTTGTAGATGGGTGTGGAGAAGGACAGGGAAGGGATGATGGTATAGCATGCGAAATAGTAGTAGGACCAGGGGGCATGGCTACATTACTTTCCATTTGCTTGCAAGATTAGAGTGTGTGAATAGCATTACATTGGTGAACATAAGATGGAATAAACTAAGATGAGTTGGTGTTAGGATTTATTATTGGTTAGTTCAGAAAGGTATCCGGCCGCTATTCACTCAACTGTGTAGCTAATTGTCCAACCTGCTGCTCTAAACTCTTAATCGACTAAGAGTTTGAAAGAAGTAGTTGGTCGATCCATTATATACAGTCAGTAGACACTTTATTAGATTTTGCATGTGTGTGTCAAGATTGGATGTTGTCTTTAGAAGATTCTCCATATTCCACACAAGTGATGTTAGTCGTCTATCATGATTATTATTAGACCCCTGCGGTGGGTAGTAAGAATTAGCTTTAGGAGGTTGAATTTTTTTGTTCTCAATATTTGTGGTTTTTGGTGTTGGTAGACACCCATATTAGGTCTTAGGAACTGACTATTGGCTAAAGGTTGTATGTTGGATTTAAGGGGTCTGATGCTGCCCTTGACTCCATGAAAGGTTTGGTTGATTTCTCCATCCAGGATTGTATATCGGATTATATGGATTATTCATGGATCGTAGATACAATGGCTTGTTCAAGCATTTGACCCATGGAATTTATCAAAAGTGGACATTCCTACATAATGTAATTTGGAGTACGACAATTAAAGAGCATGGAAGTTTGTAATTGATTAACTTGAATTACCTACGGAGTACTAGGAGTTTCCAATGCCTTGATTCTCCTCATAAGTGTAGCAATTTTAACCTTAGTAGCTATAAAGTTGTCTATGTTGTGGATTCTATCCTTATTCATAGAAGTTTGGGCTTCTCAGTGTGTTGTCTCATTGCATAGTTTTCCATGATAAGTACTATAGAAATTTCAAGGCCTCTTCCTCATTTTTCTCATAAACTTTCCTTGATACATGGAGTCAAGAAGAATTTGAGAAGTGTAATCGAGTCCTTTGTATATGATTTGACACAAACTCCATTTTTCTATTGCATGGTGGAGTACTGCGCTAAGAGATTTTTTAGTCATTCCAAGTGTTCCGGAAAAATTCTCCATCTGATGGAATTGATTTATCATATTTTTTATTTTTTTCATCTTATATGTGAGATAGTATTTCATTAGAAAAACTGTAATGAGTTCGTCCCAAGAAGTAAGGAATTGGTGGGCATATTATGTAACCACTTCCTAGCATTATCCTTCAGAGCAAATGGAATGAAGCGAAGCTTGAATGCATCATCCGATAAGTGTTGTAATTTAATTATCATATATATATTTCTTGAAATTCACTGTTAAAAAGATATATTTTTTTAATAGAATTTAGCAAACTTAGGAAGTATGCTGATGTATTACTATTTGAGCTCGTAATTATTACCCATTGCTTCCAAAAGCTTGATACATGATGGCAATAATTTGTGCATCAGGTAAGAATGATCCTAAAGGATCTGGATCAGTGAGACTATCTTCTCGCCCATGGCATAAACAAATGGAGACTACTATGAATGTGTGGATGTCCATGAATCTAGTGGAAGAGTGGTCAGATATGAAAAGATATGATAAAAGTGAAAAAAGACATGGACAACGAAAAATTAGACTCTACCAAATCAAAAATCACTTCTACTTAAGCATTAAAAATAGCAAGGAACCTAGACTCTATGTTTGGAGAGTCCTTTGGGCAAACGTCTAATAATTTTTATTCTTAATGATAATATGTAGTATGAATGGTGGTCTTTAAGCCAAGTAAGAGTGATGAAATCTTGACCTTATCTGATTAAATTCTTGAGTTTTTCACTTAAATCGATTACAATAAATATGCAACCAATAATGTAACAACCAAATATGAACAGCAGCACATATCGTTCCTCAAACATTCATTGACAAGATAAAGTAAATGATGGAGAAACATACGACTACTAGACAGTAACTTTGAACAATCAAAAAGCTAAATACTTGTAATAGAAAAAATTAGCAGAACCAGGATCACTGCCACAGAACTGCGACACTTGTCATTGTTTGGAGGCAAAACCAGAAGATTTGGCTCTCTAGTTTTTGTAGTTGATTCATATTGCTCCTCTGATCCTTTTTTATTATACTTCAGTATCCCTATGCACTCATCACACATTGTTAAATCATAAAATATATGAAAACATTGTTAATCCTCAGTAACGGCATCGAAAACTTATTGTGTATCAAACTACTATAAGTGCATAGTGTCAATAGTAACACAAACAAGTCATTCTAGCAATGATCTAGGGTGTTTTGCGATCATACTAATTCCTTAATTCTAGAAGCTAACTAGGAAAATTAGAATTTAAAAAGAATTGTTTATTATACTAAAATCTAGCCTAAGATTTTTAAATCCATTAAATTAACATCCTAACAAAGAAATTCTTCTTCTTTCTATCATTTTAGGATGCAAGATAAATTAACATATTAAAAAAGTGATTTATTTAAATTCGGTTTTAATAGAGTGTCCCTAAGTACTATCAATAAAGTGTTGTACAAGCATAACCATCAAAGATGACGTTTTTATTAATCCGAATTACATCAAATTGATAATTATATAAGAAAAGTAAAGAATACCTATTCCAAATCTAATCTAAGCATAGTTTATCAAAATCACTTTAAGAATAATCTATCAAAGACAAAGATTTACCCATTTGCATTTCTATGTTTATCTATAGAAAAACCATAACATTGATTTATTAGAAAGACAAGAAGAATTCTTGTTAAAATTGTTAATTTAACTTCATCTACATCATATGGCTAATACAAATTATTTATGCATGGTTTTTTTGTAAAAAGTGCATTTTTTATTAATAAAAATAGAAAAATTAATTAATCTAAGAATACAATTAAATTAACTATGAAAGCAATAAGAACTAACTAGAAAGCACATAAAATATTACGTAAAAACAAATAAATAGAGAAAGAAGAAATTAAGCCCTGTTGAGTTCAGGTACAGCAATCATCCATCCACAGTGCTCAATGTCGAACTTAAATAAAATAATAAAAGAGTACAAAAAGATATCATAATTTATAAGGATTACAACAAATATATAGAATATGGATTTTAAAACCCTACCAGATAGTCCCACAGAGTCCTAATATTATACGAAAACAATATAAAAAATATGAACTGCTGACTAAATAGTTTTGCTGTCAAATAGTGGCGTTGACCGCTAATCCGTGGTGATCAACGTGCATGAGAAGCCTCGAACTGTTCATATGAATCTGCACCAAAAAGCTGGAAATTCTCTCTTTTTGCTGCAATCAGTGGCAATTGCTGCTAACTAGTAGCGAAATCATGGTCTCTGACTTCTGAATTTTGGCACTTGATCTTCAAACTCTGATCTTCATATTTTCATGAATGGGTTGTAACTTTGTGGCTCTGAATTCTATGATTCTTTAGATTTTTCTTGTCAACTCCTTTTGAACTCGGTTTTATGGGTCTTTAGTTAATTTAATGTAATCCTTGCTACAATGGTACCTAAATTGAGAAAACCTACTAAAATACCTGATTAGAATTATTTATATACAAAAATACGTAAAATTGGGATTAAATATGCAAAATATAATACTCATAACTTAGGAATCTCCAGTTTAGTTGAACATAAAATTGATAAAAATTGTATAAGCTAGTAGGACAAAAGAAAAATAACATTCATGTAAGTACTCCGTTATGCTAGATATAAGTTGCTATCGTACTACTTAACAACTCAACACAAGCAGATAACAAGTTCGATAGAAGAGGACAATGATCAAACAAATATCAGTTTTTTATTCATTAGACAAAAATTACAAGACACTGTTAATTATAATAAGTATATTTGCTCTAATGAAGACTCTTCTACTCAATTGAAGACTTGCTTTCGGTGTTCATAGTGATCAATCAGTCAAAGCAAACTGACAACGTACTAAAAGTTGAGCATCTCTAGCTGTAGTATTTCCAGTGCTTACAAGTGGCGTTTGTATAAAGCACTTGAAACTGCCAAGAGCCCTCAAGCTCCAACCACCTATGCTCAAACTAAGTATTGCAGAAACTCCCATACTAGGAAGGTCCCTAGTTATAAGAGTTGATGATTATAAAGCAAGAGTATTTGGAAGGTGAAGATGCAGAAGCCCTCTAACCTAGGGTGCTTTACATCTAATATTCTCACCTCATTGAGTTTTCTATCCCCATTGAAGAAATTAAAAAAAAGTTGATAATCAGGAAACTTACAGTAATTAATTTTTTGGGAGAACCCAATATTTGGGAGAATCCAATAAGAAGTTGGTCAGAAAATACATTCCAAGGGGAAAATTGATATCCACTTATTATCACCACAGAACATATAGAGGTGCACTGCAAATGGCTCTCATAGTCTCAAACTCACGATCAAAGTTCATTTTCATGGCTATGGACAGAAAAGCTTTCTCCTGGATTATAAATCTCTCAAGAGGACATGCAAGAAATAACGAAATTGAATATGATGATTCATCTGCTCCAATCAGGTCCAGCACATTGAAGTAGAACCAGTAGAAGATCTTGATCATCTACACAAGACATATGGGTCTCGAGGTAGCAAGCAACCGAATTACTACTTACCAGTTAGGTAAGTGCTTGATTTGTGAATTATCTTTTGCATTAATTAGTCTCTTTTTCTCAATTGCTTAGCACTTTCCGATTCAGTTCTAACATAAGATTGGCAAGACTTGTATAAGCTAGTCAGATAAAGGTAAAATAACATTCATGAGAGTATTCAGATATACCAAATTTAGGTTGCTTTCGTACTGCTTAATGATTACAAGTGAAAACTATAATATTTTGTATCTATTTTGTACACTCATAATGGGATTTTGATATTTAGTATGAGAAATTAATTAATTAATTATGCATATTATTCTAATTTTCGACTTGAGTGTTTTATTGCTTTAATCTAATACTTTATATTCTTTTTGAAGGGTTTTGGATACGCATTAATAAGCATGCGTATTCACACAAATGATACTTATAGACTTTTATTATAAACATGAGGTAGGTTACAGGGTATTTATGCCTCGAAAAACATAAGTGTTCATATAAACAGCAAGTGTTTATAAAATAAGAAAAAGAAGAAAAAATAATATATATGAAAAGGGTTCCTATAAGTTTCTGGAGTTTTAAACTTGATAAAAATCATATACATGATTACAAGAGTGCATAGGAGAAGTATTTGAAAGTAAAAGTACATCTATAATATGATTTAAATGATCATGATAGATATATAAAGATATTAGACTATAAGTAGTTTATTAAGATTGATATCTTTATAAATATCCATGTGCATATCTCTAATTGAACTTGATATAGAAAAGAAATGAAAAGCAAAAATAAAAAATATTTAATAATGAAATAAAATAATTTTCTTGTTCTTTATTTTAACTTATCCTTATTTTTCATTTAATTTATTTTCTTCCACCCAACATATCTTGATGTTTGTGGGTAACATCACTGAAAACCCTTATGAGACAATACTCGTCCACTAGGGTAATTTGGGATTTAACTCCTTATTGCAAGTACTAAGTACAATCGTAATTACTATGAAAGTGAGTTAAATTTATTTTTATTTTAGTTAAGATTTATTTTATTTTCATAATTTGATAATTTTGCTAGGGACTAGCAAAACTCAAGTTAGGGATGTGATTACAAGTGAAAAGTGTAATATTTTGTATCTATTTTGTACACTCGTAATTTGATTTTGATATTTAATATAAGAAATTAATGAATTATTATGCATATTATTCTAATTCTCTACTTGAGTATTTTATTAATTTAATCTAGTGCTTTATATTCTTTTTAAAGGGTTTTGGATGCAAGGAAATGAAACGAGTGTGCATGCATGAGCAAAAGATTTAAAGCAAATCCATCAAAGGGTTGTTGAAGTGACTTTCAAAGTGGCTGCCGACAGCCCCTATATATTTTAGACTATAAATTTTACCCGAGAAGGGCTGTCGTAGCCGCTTTTGAAGCGGCTATCAACATTTAATATGAGTAGGCATCGCACCGGTTTTAATTTCAAGACTAGATTTCATATAGATATGATTAGAACTGATAATATTTGTGTAGAAAAAGTTATAGAGTTCTGAATTATCTTTCCAACGACAAAAAGATCAGCTTAATCGGAATTCAAACAGAAAAGCTATGACCCTTTTACTAAAGTGTTATACAGCAAAACAACAACTTAGGCGATTTTGTACCCATTTTGTACTTGTTTCCTACTCATATTTGGACTCATTTTGTACTTGGTTTTGAACTCTAATCTTAGCCATTGAGATCTATTACTTGTGAATCTAAGAGATTGGATTATTTAGGGCTTTTCTTGGGAGTTTCTAACTCTATAAATAGGAGGGGGTGTGCCTCCATGTGATAAAAATCATATGTATCTCTCTTTTTTTCTTTAAATTAAAATTACTCTTTTCCGATGGTGATTGGCTAAGTTTTTGGTGAAAAATGGATGAGAATTCTCTAGTTCTCAACAATGGTATGTCTATATCTCTTATAAATTTGATTAGATTCTTATTATTTTGCTTGGATAATTAATTATAGTTTTGCATGTATTCAAAATATTCTAAAAGAAATAGTCTATCTTTTAGGGTATGATTTATATTTTCTTTTAGAGATTCATATCATGATTCTAGATATAGTTTATTGATTGGGTACATTGGATTATAATAATATGACCATGAAATAAAAAGATCTAATTTATTTCTTGTTACTTACCTAATATTTGACTGATTATAATCTCTATATATACTTAAAATAGTTTATCTTTTAGGATATGGATCGTATTTTCCTTAAATAACAATACGGATCATGATTCTAATATAGATTATTGGTGGGTATACAGGGTTGTGATATGGATAGAAGATCAAGATGATGATTTCTAATTCTTAGACAACCAAAATAGAGAACTAGAGATAAATCTAACATAATAACTACTTTTCTTATTAATTTTCGTACTCTCAAATAATTACTCCTTTCCTTACTCTTATTCCATAAACTCGTATTTTCAACATCAAACTGTTCCGATGGATTTGATCTCGGATTTACTGAGATATATTACTTATTAATCTCTTACACTTGAGAGTGAACGATTTAAATAGCGTTAAAGTTTTTCATGCTGTTGATGGGGACAGTTTCTTGGTGTTCTTAAACTTTGATTCTATCGAAGGTGGAGGAGTAAGGACATGTTTGATTTTTTTATTTTGCATATTACCACTTGGCATTGAGATTTTGCAAGTAAATTGATTAGGTTCTCTTCAGAGACTTTCTTCCATAGACTTTTCAATACTTTGTTGTCTTTACCTTCACCACAAAATTCTAAACATCATGACAGATAATGCAAGCGATCATGGTGGTAGTATTGGGTTTGTGTCTTGCATCCGTTGATAATACTTCTGTTATTATGAGAGATGCGAGAGGTAGAGAGATACTTGAATCCCTTCTTGTAACCTATTTTTCTCACAGTAGATATTTCTCTCGTTGTTCCCGTAGACGTAGGTCGAACTTGGTTGGCCAAACCACGTTAATTCTTGTGTTGTATTGTTTTCTTCCTCTCTACGATCTCGATGGTAGATTCGATCCCCAACAAGTGGTATCAGAGCTATAGTTATGGATCCAGAATCGAGATCACGAGATGGTGGATCTGATGCCTCCGCCAACCTCCTTGTCGACTCGACATCAGATCCACCATCTCGTGATCTCGATTCCGGATCCAGAACTATAGCTCTGATACCACTTGTTGGGGATTGAATCCACCATCAAGATCGTAGAGAGGAAGAAAACAATACAACACAAGAAAAATACCAGAATTAACGTGGTTCGGCCGACCAAGTTTGACCTACGTTCACGGGAACAAGTAGAGAAATATCTACTATGAGAAAAATAGGTTACAAGAAGAGATCCAAGTATCTCTCTACCTCTCGCATCTCTCATAATAACAGAAGCATCTCTCTTAACCAATTGCTCTCCTCTCTCGTATCACATACAAGAGATATATAATGTTTATATCCTAATTCTATTAGAATAGCACTATCAACATCTAATTGGTGTTCCAATCCAATTAGAATTCTGGTCTTCTAACCCAAATCCAACTGGGACTCCTTGTGATCCTTGATTACATTGGATACTCAACAGATGCGAGACACAAACTCAACAATCTCCACCTTGGCTCACATCTGCTGAGCCATGTATCATGAAAAAGCTCTGTTATTCTCGCCATCCACTTCGCAGATATCCACCGCACGATCACTATGCTCCACCAACTGGGAACAACTTGTACAATTATCACCGCCTCTATACTTGAGCATTTACGATCACAAAACCATACTCTCCTCCGAGCACTCATGATCACTAAACCGTACTCTCTTGAATACTCATGATTACTACACCACGCTCGTCACCAAGCACTCATAATCGCTGCCGTGCTCCACCTCAGTCAAAACATCTGAACCTCTTGAGTACTCACAATCACTTATCATGTTGTGCATTACAGAAAAGTGATCGATACACCGTACTCCACCGTGATCGAAAAATTATGACCAACTCTAGAGATAGATGATTATATATTACCATGTGATTTATCATGTCATGAAGTAACCGTATCCATCAACATGAAGACCACGCCACTTCATCATCGTACGATCAACCAACCATCGACCATCGATCATTTCGGTCAACATCGATCCCTCGATCATCGTCGATCACTGCTGGTCTACACAAGATCTGCTCTAAACAGTGGATTTTTCCCAATTTGCATCTACCACTGCATCCAAAATGCTAAAAAACATAGGATTCGTCTCTTGGATCACTTTAGTCGGATACTGATTCTTCAATCCACACTCCGATCAACCATAATCGTCGATCTGTGCCTCAGAATCCATCTCAGTTATTAGCCACTCCTTTTAGTGCACATTGCTAGAGCCTCTAGTTGTGCACATCATCAGTTGTATCCAGCTATTTTTTTTTTCTTATTGTATTTTGCCTTGATACCTCCGCCAACCTCCTTGTCGACTCGACATCACATCCACCATCTCGCGATCTCGATTTTGGATCCATAACTATAGCTCTGATACCATTTGTTGGAGATTGATCCCCCATCGAGATTGTAGAAAGGAAGAAAACAATACAAAACAAGAAAAACATAAGAATTAACGTGGTTCGGCCGACCAAGTTCGACCTACGTCCACGGGAACAACGATAGAAATATCTACTGTGAGAAAAATAGGTTACAAGAAGAGACCCAAGTATCTCTCTACCTGTCGCATCTCTCATAATAACAGAAGTATCTTTCTCAGCCAATTGCTCTCCTCTCTTGTATCACATGCAAGAAATATATATAGTGTTTCTACCCTAATCCTATTAGAATAGTACTATCACTATCTAATTGGTGTTCTAATCCAATTAAAACTATGGTCTTCTAATCCAAATCCAACTAGGACTCCTTGTAATCTTTAATTACATTGGATATTCAACGGATGTGAGACACAAACCCAACATGTAGTAGAAGTTCACTTCGAGAATATTTACAGCTTGATAAGATCAGCCAACCATCTTGCATTATATTTTCACTAAATATTAGTCACTTCAAAATTAAATCTGAGATAGTTATCCTACTACTCAAATTTTATGGATTGGAGAACGAGAGTCCATATTTACATCTTCGAGAGTTCGAGGAAGTCTGTGCAACCATGAACCTACAAAATATTTCTACAAAACAGATAAAGCTCAATTTTTTTCCTTTCTCTTTGAAAGACTGAGCGAAGACTTGGCTCCGCTCCTTACTTTCAAATTCTATTAGTCGATGGAATGAGATGCAAAAGAAGTTCCTAAAGAAATTTTATCCAGCATACCGAACTAATTATGTACGAAGACAAATTGTAACTTTTTGACAGAAAGAGAAAGAGACTTTCTCGGGTGTTGGGAAAGATTTAAAGAACTTTTGTTATCTTGTCCACATCATGAATATGAGAAATGGAGAACTATCAGTACATTCTACTAGGGTCTAAATTCAAGTTCAAGACAATTTTTTAGACCATGTATAATGGAGACTTTCTGAGGAAAGATGCTAACGAAGTTTGGGAATACTATTTGGACAAACTTGCTGAAAATTCACAAGAATGGAAAATTACGGATGCAATAGAGAATGATCAATAAAAAAAAGCCATGAGGGATCGAGATGGGATCTATCATCTTGGTGAAGCAGATGATATGAAGGCCCAGTTTACTTATCTTACCAAGAAAATTGAAGATCTAACATCCACCAAGTATGAATCTGTTAGAGCTATAAAATATATAGAGGATTCATGCAACATCTGCAATTTGAAAGGATATATCATAATTGTCCAACTCTCCTAGCTTTCAGGAAAGCTCTTCACGAGTAAGCTAATACACTTAATACTTTTTACCAACCTGATAATACTCCATTTATAGATACATATAATACAGGATGGAGAAATCATCCAAATTCTTGGTGGAAGTCAACAACTCCTCAACAGATTTTTATACCATCAAATGCATCTATACCACTTATAAATCAGCTGCTCTCCAAACCATCATCCCAGATCAAGAATCTTAAATAAAATAGAAAATAAATAATGCAATCTAACTAGTAGATACTTCAAATATTACAAGTGCAAAATCAAATCATGCAAAATCCATAACAAATCAATAACCAGAATGTTGCTATGCTTGATGAGATCAAGGCTCAGGTAAGTAATCTCATCTCTATGTTGCAAATATAGGAGAAAGGTAAGCTCCCATTGCAACCAGAGCCAAGCAATAAGAATAGGGTTGAAGGCGTCAATCTTGCATCTTGTAATTCGGACGAGAAGAGTAACTCGTTGTAGTGATCAATTTAAGAAGTGGTAAAGTGATAGATGAATCAGCTTTAAGAACTGTTGAAAAGCAATAGAAGCTTCACAATGAATCTACATACGATATAGTTGATGAGCCTGATTATATATAACTTTATTTTAAACTTGTTCCCTTTCCTACTTTACTTCACAGAAATGAATCTTCACTTGATGCTGAAATTCTTGATATTTTTAAATAAGTGAAGATCAATATTCCACTTCTTGAAGCTATCAAGTAAATACTGAAATATGCAAAATTTTTAAAGGATATGTGTTTGATAAAAAAGAGGATGAACATAAAGAAGAAGGTACTTTTAGCACAACAAATTAGTGCTATCATCCAGTATAAGATGCCCCCTAAATACAAAGATGCAGGTTATCCTACCATCTCATGCGTTATTGGCAATTATTACTTTGATAGGGCTTTATTAGATTTGGAAACTAGAGTGAATATTTTGCCTTACTCTGTTTTTACACAATTAGGTATTAATGAACTTCAGCCCACTTATGTGACACTACAGCTTACCGATCTATCAGTAAAAATACCAAAAGGGATGGTAAAGGACGTATTAGTGCAAGTTGAGAATTTCTACTTTCTGATTGATTTTTATATTCTGGAAACCGAACCTATAGTAGGTCACTTCAAAAATATTCCAATCATACTAGGCCGTCCATTTCTTGCAACTTCAAATGTATTGATTAATCATAGAAACGGAGTAATCAAACTTCCATTTGCCAATATGACTATGGAATCTAACATTTTTTATGTAGGCAAACAGGCTCTAGCTAACAATAATGCACAAGAATTTGATGCGATAAATAGTTGAGGAGTAAAGAAAATGACAGATTAGGAGGAGAAAAGACAACTTACGAATTTGTTTCAATTGGTAAGGATGCATGCATTTGACGAACAGTCAAATGAGACTGGACTCTTATTAGATCCTGGTTGAGATTGGAGGAGGAGAGGACAACTAACCTAGGTGTACTCTAACCACTTTCTCAAATTTTTGTTCTTAGTGTATTTATTTTTAAAATTATATATATATATATATATATATATATATATATATATATATATATATATATATATATATAAATATAAATATGCATTGAGAATACTTCATAATTTAAGTTGGGGGATAGGATAGATATACCTAGGTTAACCACAAGTGTAACATATGTAAAAATACATAATGCTAAAAATTCAAAAAAAAATTAAAAATTAAAAAACTTACAAAATTTTTCATTTCTTTGAAGGAAAAAAGTAAGATTAGAAGTATTTTACATTGTATATTTATGAGATTGACATTTTAATATTGATGCTTATATGATAATAATTTTTATGTAATCTTGACTGTGAAATTAAATCCAACAATAAGATATATAGATATTTGAAATTTGAATCAAGTATCCACTCTAAATATTTACATAATGAGTAATGAAAAGTTGGTAACATAGAGAAAACTTAAAACGAAAACCTATCTTATATTGATATTAAAAAATAAAAAATAAAAATATAGGAGTGAGTCTGATATTAAGGCAAGGATCTTCTATAAAAAAAAAGAATAAACAAGAGAAAGTAAGTGTTAAGTAGTTGGGTTCGTGCGCCTTTGTAAGCGTGCATATTCACATGAATGATACTTATGGATATTTATTATAAATATGAGATAAGTAACTACACAATTGTGTCTTGGGAAGCATAAGTGTTCACGTGAAGGGCAAGTTCTTATAAAAAAAGATAAAAGAAAAAAAATGATATATATGAAAAGAGTTCCTATAAGTTTGACTAGAGTTTGAAACCTGACAAGACTCATATACACGATCACAATAGTGCATAGGAGATCACAAGAGTGCATAGGAGAGGATAATTGAAAGTGAGAGTATTTCTAAAATACGATTTAAATGATCCTGATAGATATATAAAGATATTAGATTATAAATGATTTGTTAAGAATGATATCTTTATAAATATCCATGTGCATATTTCTAATTGAACTTGATAAAGAAAAGAAATGAAAAGCAAAAATAAAATGTTTTCTCTTTTTCTTTATTTTACACTTATCTTTATTTATCATTTAATTTATTTTCTTCAACCCAATATTTTTTTATGTTTGTGGGTAATATTATTGGAAACCCTTACCAGACAACACTCGCCCACTAGGGTAACTAGAGTTTAAAGACTTATTGCACGTGCTAAATGCAATCGTAATTCCTACGAAAGTGAGTTAGGATTTATTTTCATTTTAGTTAGGAATTCTTTTATTTTCTAAATTTGATAATTTTTCTAGGGACTAGAAAAACACAATTTAGGTGTGTGATTACAAGTGAAAGGTGTAATATATTATATCTAATTTGTATACTTGCAATCCAATTTTGATATTTAATATGAGAAATTAATGAAATATGCATATTATTCTAATTCTCTACTTGAGTGTTTTATTTCTTTAATCTAGTGCTTTATATTCTTTTTGAAGGGTTTTAGATTCAAGGAAACAAAACGAGTGTGCATGCATGAGCGAAAGATTTAGAGAAAACCCATCAAAGGGTTGTTGAAGTGGCTTTTGAAGTGGCTATCGATAAACCCCTAAATATTTTATATAGTAAATTTTATTCAAGAAGGATTATCAAAGTGGCTGTCGACAGCTTGATGAGTAGCCATCGCAGCAGTTTCAATTGTAAGGCCAGATTTCATATAGATATGATTAGAACTAAAAAATTTTGTTTAAAAGAAGATGTAGAGTTCTGATATATCTTACCAATGACAAAGAGATCAACTAAATCGAAGTTCAGATATAAAAGTTATGGCTCTTTTACTTAAGTGCTACATAGTAGAATAACAACTTAGGCAATTTTGTAACCGTTTTGTACTTATTTTCTACTCATATTTGGGCTCATTTTTTAGTCGGTTTTGAACTCCAATCTTAGCCATTGAAATCTATTTGTTGTGGATCTAAAGGAAAGGATTGTTTAGAGTTTTTCTTAAGAGTTTATAAATAGGAGAGGATGTGCATCCATACGAAAAAAAAATACATGTATCTCTCTTCTTTTTTTCCTTTGAATAAAAATTACTCTTTTCCAATGGTGATTGGCTAATCTTTGGTAAAAGGTGGATGAGAAGTCTCTAGTTCTTCGACAATAGTTTGTATATATCTCTTATAATTTTGATTTCTTAGATTCTAATTATTTTGCATAATTAATTAATTACAGTTTTGCATGTATTCGAAATATTCCATCTTTTAGGGCATGATTTATATTTTCTTTTAGAGATTCATATTATGATTATAGATATAGATTATTAATTGGGTGCATGGGATTATAATAATATGATCATGAAATTAAAAGATCTAATTTATTTCTTATTTTCTATCTACTATTTGATTGATTGTAATTTTTATGTATACTTGAAATAGTTTATCTTTTGGGATATGGCTCGTATTTTCTTTAAATAATGATTCAGATTCTGGATATTGATTGTTGGTGGGTATACAGGGTTATGATAATTTAAATATGTATATTAGATCAAGAAGATGATTTCTGATTCTTAGGCAACCAATGCAGAGAACTAGATATGAACACTTTTTTTTTATTAATTTTTGTAGTCTCAAGTAATTTCTCTTTTCCTTACTCTTATTCCATAAACTCGTGTTTTTAACAACTAACTGTCCCTGTGGATTCGATCTCGGACTTACTAA
The DNA here is from genome assembly GCA_036321105.1 of Dracaena cambodiana. NCBI lineage: Eukaryota > Viridiplantae > Streptophyta > Magnoliopsida > Asparagales > Asparagaceae > Dracaena > Dracaena cambodiana. The sequence continues at coordinate 31,781,101 of JAYEPQ010000007.1, forward strand.
AAGTATACTACTTGTCAATTTGTTGCTCTTGGGAATCTACAATTTAGATTGCGATTACTTAACAACTTGATAGAAGCAAACAATAAATTTAACAAATGAAATTAATTAAACAAATATCAACTTTTGAAAACAATGATTAAACAAATATCAACTTTTTATTCATTAAACCGCAATTACAAGATATTATTTATTACAATGAGTATAATCACTCTCATGAAGACGCTTTTACTTGGATGAAGACTTGAAACCACCAAGAGCCCTCAAGCTCCCATTGTTGATGCTCAAGCCAAGGATTGAAAAAACTCTCATACCATGAAGGTCCCCAGCTACAAGAGCTAATGATTATAAAGTGGGGAAACTTGGAAGATGGAGACCCACAAGGTTGTTGACCTAAGCTGAAAATCCTCACCTCTTTGAGTTTTCTGTCCCTTTTAAAGAAATAGAAAAAGTTAAGAATTAGTAAACTATGGTGAATCTTTCGAAGAAACATGTTCCAAAGTGAGAATTGATATCCACTGATTACCACTATTGGAACCTTTAGAGGTGGACTGCAATAGCTCTCACAGCTCTCAAACTCAAAACAAAAGTTCTTTTCCTTGGTTAAGAACAGAAAAGCTTGCTCCCAGCTTATAAAGCTCTCAAGGAGTCTAAACACGTAAGAGATGGCAAAATTAACGACAGTGATTCATCTCCTCCAATCAGATCTAGCACATTAGAAATAGAATGGATAAGAGATCTTGATCATCTATAAAAGGCACGTGGGTCTCAAGGCGGAGCTCATGGTAATCTTTACAGGCCTGTCACCCAAATTTTCTACTGCCATTACCATAATACATCCACATTTTCCAAAATAGCAATTAATAAGGCTATTAATGATCCTAATTTTGGTCAAAATCCTGGCATATAACTCGCTCTCAAAGCACTAATAAGAAAAAGTACTCCAAAAGGCATGGGAATGAACTCGAAAGTAAGGGCTATTGCTAGCTCATAAATTAACCAGTCCCAGCCCGTACAGAAAAGGCCCATTAAGTGAAAGTCTATGAAACTCAAAAGGCCTAGAAAGTTCAAAAATCCTTCATCAACTAGAATTCATATGCGGAAAGAAATTTGACTTTGACAACAATAGGAAAACCTTCTTCTACAAGGCAACTGAATCACTCTCTTATCTTGAGATAGTATTGGATTTAACTATGACTCTACCAGAAGAAAATTATAAATATGTCCTTGAAGAAGGGGGAGATGATTTTTAACATCCTTTTTCTCCTCTACATGCTCTTTATATTTAAGATAAAAAAAAAAAAAGAGTGATTGAGAGAATTTACCCTCAATTCAACTATAAAGTATATGCTGGAATAACTAAGCTCCACCTAGGACGTAGGGTAGAGATTCTTTCTTAGCCGAATCTCATTATATTTTTGTATATGCACTTTGCTTGTACTTTTACCTTTATTAATTTCTAATAATTTTTTGTAGGTTACTCGAGTTAGAAGTTGCCTAGTGACCTTGACCTAGCTCAAGACCCGATTCTGAGCCCAATTCCTTTTTGACACTCGAATTTGTCTAAAGTGGCATTAACTGATGAAAATTAACATCAACGCTGGGAATGGCAAATCAAAGTGTATATATATTGTTGTTGATTTTTTTTTTACTTTTTTTCAAAGTCCATAACTATCATGCTCCTGATTCTTTATTTTATAATCATTGCAAGTGGGATTTGAATATCTGACACTTTGCACGCTTATTAAAGCGGTTTTACCACTAGGGATCGGTATGGTTTGAGGGAAAAGGAAAAGATAAGAAAATATGAAAGAAATTGTTTTCTATTATTGGTTTGTGTGAAAATTTAGAAGAAAAGTAAGGCTCTTCAAGGGAAAATGAAAGAAAAGAAAAGAGAATAAGAAAGAAGTATTTTCTACAGCTAGGTTTGAGAGGAAATTTAGATAATTGAAAGTAGGAGGAAAGTAAGAGAAAATATGACTTAAAGATTCTCTCCCCTTTTCTTTTCTCTATCATAGAGGAAATAAGAGAAAATTTTATTCGGTGTTAATAGCACATGAGATTATGGTAAGAGAGTAGAGAGGGTTTGCAACAAAGTTCTTTATTTAATTTTTAATTTAATATTTTTCTTTTTATATTTTCTTTTAGTTTCTCTTTGCACCAAACAGTAATAAGGAGAATTATATTTTCTTTTCCATTGCTTTTATTTCTCTTTTTTTTCCATTTCATTTTCTTTTATTTATTTCTTAATCAAACAAAACATAGTCTAAGAGAAAATATGATTCAAAATTTTCTCTCACATGTTTTGTCTATCCCAGATAAAATGAGAAAAAACCTATTTTGTGTTATTACGACATGAAATTTTTGTGAAAGACTTTTGGGGGTGAGGGGGTTAGTTTGGAATAAATTTTTTAAATATATTTTTTTATTTATATTTTCTTTTTATAAGTTTCTCCTTAAACCAAACAGCAAAGAGAACCCTATTTCCCTATATATTTCTTTTCTTTTTTCTTCCTTTTCCGTTTTTTTCCATATATTTTCTATCAAACAAAACATAACCTAAGGCACGAGGTGGCACGTGCTTGGCAGCAAAAACATTAGCATTCATACATTATGCTCTTGTCTTAGCTGCATGATATAGCTTGTAAATACCCAGATTCGAGTTAATTTGCATTACCATATCACTAACTCGTAATATATAAAAAAAAAAAAAATTGTTCAAAAAACAAAAAATTTACTACTTTTTTCTATGGCATTTTTCTAAATCAAGAAAACACTATTGCAGTTGAATGGCCTAAAAATTTAGAAGAACGATGCATGACGTTCTTTATTAGTAATCACATAATTTACTTTGAATATGGTAATGGAGGATTGTACGTTGTTTGTTAAGCGAGATTGAATTTTTTTGTTTTTTTAACTTAATTTTATGTTTATTTTGTCCGACTAAAGTGAGAAGAATTATTTTAAGGAACTAGTACTCTCTCTAATTTGAAATTTATTAATTTTACTTTTTGCCTAAAATTAATAATCCTTCATTTTTATTCCTTTGAACTTCGATATCACTTGGACATTTTGTCTTTATTATTTACTTCTAAACACAACTATTGTCTCTTATCAGTCAAAACCATTTGCTAGCCAAAAACAATAAAATAAATATAAAATCGTTATCCCTTAAATGGCAAATTGATATATGATTACTTGGATAATAGTTAATCCCATAATAATTATCGTATCAAACAATCACAAGAAGTAAAGGCCAAGGAAGAAATTATTATTCTCAGAATAATTAACCTGAAACTATTTGTCCTATGCTACCAGTTATTTTTAAAACCTTGAATCTTAAATGATATTCTGTGCATTGATTATCTAACACAATATACTGTTAAAAATAATTATCATTTCCCAAAATTTTGTAGGCCATTAGTTTTCTATTTTCACATCTAACCTCTTGCTCGCTTTTTCTTTTATAGAACTCATTATTCATGTATATTAAATAGCAGAGCCTTACCGCAAAAAGTAGGGGCTTGAAGTAAAATTTTGAACGAGATCTAATTACTATAAATATTATTTCCACTATAAATCTCATTTGATTCTTCTAGTTTTGTGAGTTGCAAAAGTTACTTATTAATGAGAGATTGAGAGAGAAGGAAAAAGAGAGAGAGAGAGAGGGGTTAAGAATTTGAGATTTGAGAATGGAGAAGGACTAAGGAGATTGAATTCTGAGTTGAGAATTATGGAGTAGAGAAAGAGTTTTGAGAAAGAAATAGAGGGAAAAAAATTTTTTTGGAGTGGATTGGAAAGATTAAAAAAAAAAAAAACTGATAAGAGTTGGGATTAGATTGGAGCCCGGCGAAGAAAAAAATATGTAGCTCAATCACTGAATTAAAATTTAAAAATCTATTAAACTACAAAAATTGTTGAATCCAACAGGTCCCTATAAAGGAGTGAACTTAGAAAAATAAAAGAAAAAATAACTTGGGGCATTTTGAATAAATAAGGTCTAATAGTAGCCTTGAAAACGGGCAAGTCTTGCTCATTAGTTTCTATAAAAACAAATGATACCGGATGAAAGCAAAAATATTGGGACCTAAGTAAACTAGTCAAGTAGCAGCAGCTTGAGGGATTAAAATGTATGGTGACGCATTAAAAATGAAGAAATTCTAAATGCGCACCACACTTAGTTGGTGCGGATTTAGAATTTCGCTTTAAAATGAGAGGCTGGTAGTTTAAAGAGCCTTAGCAAGGAGAATATAAGCAGCATAAACATATAGCCACAGAAATGAATAGAAGAGCAATTACATCGTACCAGCAGGAGGAATAATAATAGAGAAAGGACCCGGAGAATAAGAACATAGAAGATTAAACAATTATCCCTTAGGGATGGGGGCCATTTAGACACATCACCAATGGCATCTCAAGAGAAAAGACCATATGTAAGATCCACAAGCTCCTCATTATATATATATATATATATATATATATATATATATATATATATATTTTTTTTTTTTTTTTTTTTTTTTTTTTTTTTTTTTTGTGAAAATAAAATAGAAATGAACTTATAATTCATACAAATTATCTGAAATGCAGTTCATTTCCACTATTTTTAATAATATTTTTTAGAAATTTCTTTTGGATTACGATATCTACTCTCTAGGGTTCACTCATACCCAATTTCTTAGATTTTAGTTTTGATTTCGTCCTCCATCAAGTAACACAATTTTTAACGATTTTCAATGAATAAATATTTTTTATCCACTTAATGAAAGTTTAAATGAAAATTTATAAAATTTAATCTTATTAAGGTTAAAAAAAATAGAGATTCTAATTCTAGAAAAAAAAATTGAAGAAAAATTGTTAGATTACTATATTTTGAACGTTAACTTATGTAATTTTACCTCAGCTATATATATATATATATATATATATATATATATATATATATATATATATATATATATATATTTAAAGTCAAGATGCATCCATAGCATTCCTCACAAAATGGACACGCACGGTACGACGGAAGAAAGAAACAAAGAAATGAGACTAAGGGTCTAGCAAAAGAGTTCCTTCTTCTTCTTCGGTACCTCTAATATTTTCTTTAAAGAAAATAAAAAGAAAATAAAAAGAAAGAGAAAAAAATAGCATTTTTAGGAAAAACAATAAAATATAATAATTTGGCCTTGAGTGGGCTTTCACTTTTCTTGTTCGTGAGTTGCTTTTCTATGCATGTCTAGAATACTACAAGAAAACTGTGATCTATGATTCTTTGTGAGAACTAAATCCACCGCCCTTGCACCATGCATGTTCAGGTTCGGATTCAACATTTCGAGGTCATGATATGTGTTATGGAGATTTTATCCGCAAATAATTAATAAAATATTATTCTAGATACATACTCACATATTCAGTCTTGGAATTTTCACATTACTCTTTCATTCCTGAGTCGTAATTGATTGAGATAAAATTAGTTTTTAGTTAGATTTGATTAGATTTGATTATATTAGAGATTTGATTAGATTTTAAAAAATTTGTTATTATTTTATTATATTAAGATTTTCTATATATATGATTTGTAAAACCCTAATTTGATAGTATCCCAATTCCCTATCACAAACCCTAAATTTATTGAATATTTAGGTTCTTACGGAAGCCAATTTCACAATCTAAATGCAAAAGATTTGTTTCCAAGCCAGAGAGAATTGATAGAGATAAGATTAGTTTTTAGTTGATTTGATTAGATTGGATTAGAGATTTAATTAGATTTTAAAATATTTGTTATTATCTTATTACATTAGGATTTCCTATATATATATGCTTTGTAAAACTCTAATTTGATAGTGAGATATGATTTATGAAAATTGAGAGCATATGATTTGCTTTTATCAAATTTTTCGTTCGAGTAATTCGTGAGAAAGTGGGCGTGTGATTTACCTAGGCATGAGATCCAAACCTAACTTATCCCACAAAACCCTAATTTTTATCCCAACTACCTTTCACAAACTCTAAATCGCTTCCGTCCTGAATCAAACTAGTGTCAGAGCTCAAATCCACCATCTCCATCTTCTTATTTTTTTTATCTTTCTTTATTTTTTTTTCACTGTGTTATACATTTGAGAAAAAAATTCAAAAAAAAATCAGTGAAAAAGAAGAGAAACAGATCAGGAAAAAAAAGAGGAAAAGAAATTGAGTGAAAAAAAATCAGATAAAAAAAAAAAGTGGAGAGAGAAAGAGAACGCATAGAGAAGCAGCAAAAGAGAAGAGAAGGAAGAAAAACAAAAAAAACAAAAAACAAAAAAAACAAGAATTTCCCTCTCTTTCTTCCTACACCAGCAACCTCCTCCTTTTCCTCCATCCACACTACCTCGCCATCAAGACCTACCAATACCTTCGATCAGCAGCCCCAACCCCTTCATCCTCTTTACGACTGCCGCCTTCCTCTTCATCTTCTTTCAACAATGCCATCACCGCCCAAAGCTAATCCTCAACGTCTTCTTCCTCCTCTCAGTACCATAAAACTTCATTGCCCTTCGATTGAAGGAGTCGACTTCAATCGGTGCTCTTCCAGCTACCGAAATCAACTGGAGCTCCCCGCCAATCACGTCCTTCGACCTTGATAGCGCCACCCCAGCCAACCGTCACCCGCCCTCTTCATCTCGTCGCTGAGTGAAACCACCACCTTCGATCTTCACCATCAGCCCCAAGACCTCCATCGTCGACTCTTCCCTAAGAGACCTCGACAACCACCAAGTCTGCCTCAATCTCGATTCTTCACCAACGCCCCTGCAAGCTTCAATCTAAAATCCAATTGGGATTGGATATGGAAACTGAAACAGGTCCAACTTAAACCTGAAAATAAGATCCAACCTGCTTTATTTAGTGGGCTTAGTGCAGCATTTGTTTCAGATCCGTTAAGTAGAATCCAGACCCGTTAAGGATTTTTGGAGTGATTTGAAGCCATTTCAAGCCTGATTCAGGCCCAGCTCAAGCCTGATTTGTACAGAAATAATTCAGAGCTAATTCTTAAGGTGCTTCATAGGATCTCTACTCTAGAATTTATGCAAAATCTCGAATAAATTCGTGATTAAGTGTGATTTACTCTACATCGAGATAACTTCTAATCACACTATTTATTACTTAGTAATATTTTACACTTTATTCTTGTTATTTGCGTAGACTTGAAAAATTTATTGTCACTTATAATTTGCCACGAAATTTATTTGTATGTTTATTATATTGCATAAATAGAAATTGCATTTCCTCGCATATAGCAATTTTCAAATATTAGAATATCTGATTTGATCATATAGTCACGCATTTAGTTTTGGTGTCTAGAATTTTGCATATTCATCTATGTGCTTTATTGTAACTGCATATAGATAACTATTGCATCGTCATAGTGGTAAAAATTTTAGAGAAGTAATGGATCTTATGAAGTTTTGAATAAATTAAATGAAATAATAGATACAAATAAAAAACTTCAAACTGATTTAGATATAATAAATACGCATTTAGATAATTTAGAAACACAAATCAATAAATAAAAACCCACTGAAAATAATCAAGGAATGAGAGTAGATTAAAAAGGCATCATAATACTAGAAGAAATAGTAATTTTGAGAACGAATATCCACACGATGATATCACACTTAAAATCAAAGTAGATGTTCCCTCTTTTGATGACAGTTATGACCTCCAACGTTTTTGTGATTAGTTAGCAGAATGGACCATATTTTTGAATGGTATGGGATGACAGAAATCCGAAGAGTCCATTTCGCTAAATTAAAATTATAAGGGTCCGCTAAAGTGTATTGGATGTCAGTTGAGAGACGGTTAGTAAGAGAGCGATAAGAACCAATTGAAATATAGTTTGAAATGAAAAAAGAATTTAGAAAGAAATATTTTCCTCTAACTTTTAAGTATCGCCTTCTTAACCAGCTGTCTAATCTAAGACAGAAAAATATGAGTGTGACTGAATACATGCATAAACTCAATGACCTCTTAGTACGATGTGATATTCAAGAAGACAGTCATCTAATCCTTTCACGATTTTACACTGGACTCAAACCCAAACTCAAGCATAAAATGCTTACGCATTCTTTATACTCTGTTGAGGGTGCATTTCAGTGCGCTCTCAATTATGAGATATATTTTGCGCACACGCTTAATTAGATAAAAAGTCCACTTTCACAACTGCAGAATATCCCAAGCGACAATCTGATATAAATACAATGAACACTAATTTTGCTCCTAAGGATGCAAAAGGTAAAACCATCACTAATGAGTCATCAAAACAACTACAAAATAAACTGAATGCTTCAAATATCATAGTTTTGGTTACTTTTCTTATCAATGTCCTATAAGAAATTTGTTAATAAACGAGATCCATAATAAATATTATAGTGAGACTGAAGAAAAAATTTATAAACCTCAAGGAAATTTTAGTGATGTTGAAGATGACATAATACACCTTTACACGTTGTTAGGTGCTTGCATGCTATATCAAGAAATGAGGATTGGCGTAAGTCTAATGTGTTTCACACCTACGTCATACACAACGATAAGAGTTACAAAGTCATGATAGATGGATGTAATTGTGTCAATATCATTTTTAAATCGGCTGTTGACAGAATGGGCCTCAAAACTAAATCACACTCTCAACCGTACAATGTCATTTGGGTTGATAAAAATTTTTATACTATTATTCAGCGTTGTCTTATGCCTATTCAATTTTCAAGTTCTAGTGATCATATTTGGTGTGATGTTCTACACATGGATACTGCACATATTTTATTCGGTAGACCCTTCTTATTTGACCTACATGTTAAAAATTATGGAAAGTCCAACATCTATACATTTATGTTAAATGAAAAAAAAATTGTGTTGACACCTCCACCCAAAAGTCCACCTGAAAATAAAAAATGGCTTAATAATGCTAACACGAGGTGATAAATAGCTCCATTTTGTATATAAAAATCATGAGCCTATTGAGTCTAAATCCATATTTCTTGCAAACTCTAGTTCTATAGTTAACAAGTCTTATTCACTATAGATTTACTTGCACCCCTTTTGCATCATTTACATGTGAATATCTGTAGGCAAATTATATTTAGCAATAATACTTACAAGTCTATTGCAGATATACTTGATATAATGCAAGTATGTCTAATTGG